>JAQBSW010008901.1:0-31569 GCA_029291075.1 Eudiplozoon nipponicum
AAGTAGCGGCAGCATATTCTAATATCGGTCTAATCCATATTATAAACATTTTATATTTTATTTCACTCGATAAAATATTTCTATTTATTAGTGCTCATCTGTTCTTGGCACTGCCTACTATCCTTTCAATATGTCTCTCAGCAGAAGCCGCACAATGAATAGTTATGCCTAAATCCTTAATTTCTTGCATAAGTTTAATCTAAAAAACATCATTAATCTCAGCATCATGAAAATAAACATAATTGAAATCTGTTCTGTTACCTATTTTTAAAGCTCTTGTCTTTTTACTGTTTATTCTCAGCCCTAGTGTTAACAAGTATCTACTTAAATCATACAAATCTAGTGTCACATTATTTTTGGACAATTCGACATTTTTTGGATCAATTGGAAAGATTATTTTTAAATCATCAGCGAATTTGCAAACTCGACCATTAAGGATCTTAGTTTCCAAATGTGCAAAAACAATTTTAAATAAAATTGGCCCCAAACTTTATCCCTGTGGAACTCCACTTGTTACCCTTTTCGATTTAGAAATCAAATCGTTTACTTGAATACTCATTCTTCGATTATATAAATAGTATCTAAGTAATCCAAAAATATTCTGATCAATTTTCAATAAATTCAAAATAGCATAAAAAGATATAGAGTCAAAAGCTTTTGAGATATCTATAAATACAATTAAAGCATCTAACATTTTCTCATCTAATGTAATTACATGTTTCCACATAGAGAGAATATTAGTAGTTGTCGACCTGTCTTTTGTAAAGCCGTGTTGGCACATATCAAAATCAGCCGGAACATACGTTCTAAATGATCTAGTATCAATCGTTCTATTGTAACACGCGGCTCCGTGTTACAACCCAACGAAGGTCAATTTTTACAAACGCTGTGCTCTTTAGGGTCAAATATTCTAACTCTGTCCTTAAACAATATTTCCCTTAGCTGTGATTTTAGGAACAATCTCTTTCTAGTCTCAAGCAGTTTCAATCGATATTTATTGAACTGCAATTTTATTTGTAATTAATAGTGTTTTTATAAATAGAGAGAACCGCCCGCGATCCGCGAGGATCACGCGGTGGCCTGTTGTGTCATTGCGGATTTATTTCACTTAATTTAGTGTCAACATGGAAGAATGGATTAATAGTTTGACATGAACTGAAAATATTGCAAGTAGTAAGCTAAAGCTTTGTTAGTTTTTTATCATTGAAGTCTTTAAACAATTTACATCTTCATTTTTAATGATAACTTTTAACGATGATTTTTACATGTCATCATATGTTTTATTCGATGGAATAAATACAATTCTGTTCAGACATTTGTGTAACAATAACCACTTGTGTGCAAAACATTTTCTCTATAAACATAAATCAGTTTACTATGTTCATATTGTCATGTATTTTTAATCGTTTGACTATTCTCACTGTGAATGGTGTTTAAGACTTATTTTTGCATAAAAATCTATTTTTACAGCTGACTAACATATATTCAATTTGAACTAACTGTGAATTACATTACTATTTGCAACTTTATATCTAATATACGTATGACCAGATGTTTTTGCCTTCTCACATAAATCATCCGAAAAGATCAGAGACTGATTAGACGCATGGGTAATAATAATAACCACCATTGATAAGTAGTAGGGGTACAAAGTCAGGAACGAGAAAGCAACAGCGAAAAGTACCCCTACATTATGGTGCCCCGGTTCGTCGAACTCACAGCCAGTAAGGAATTAATAAACAGCTAGATTTTGAGAAATTCAAGCACTTTCAATGAAGGCCACTACACACGTTATTGCCTCGGAAACGGCTGCACATACCCGCGCACAGACACGACGTTCAAATGGGCGTGGTCACCCTCAACAACTCAGGTGATTCCGCCCATGGAAGGTTCGGAAGACGGGTGGGGTCAGCCTCCTCGGCGGCAGCAGAGGCTGAGCACCCCAAATTGTTGGCCGCTCCACGTCTGATGGCTCGAAGCACGTTGCCTTCGCGGTAGAGCGCAATCAAACTATTGTCTTTACAGCGACGGCTCCAATTAAGTCATGCTTCAAACGCCCAAATGCCAGCAATCAATCTCATCGCCGGTTGCCACTATCAACATACTTTCTCATCCGTGACGCAATCTCTGGCGAATGAATTGTCATAGACACTGGATCAGATGTAAGCTCACTACGCCACAATTATCTCGAACCAACCCACCCAGTCGACACCAACAGTCTGACCTGCGCGAATGGCTCCAACATAGCGACGTTTGGGGTACGAGTACACACAATCTCGTTCTCCAACTCAAAATGATGTTTCAAATATCCGTTCATCATCGACAACACGACATGAAACATCATTGGACGTGACTTTCTCGAACACTTCGACCTAACCATCCGTCCAAGAACGCGAGAAATAGAGGAGCCAGTATCAGTGTTGACAGAACCAAAATCAGTCGTTATACGGCATGAAAGAGCAATAACATTTACTGTAAGGTTAGCCCACTTCATTGTGTACTAATTTTCACTGTCGGGGGGGTGTATGTAACACGCGGCTCCGTGTTACAACCCAACGAAGGTCAATTTTTACAAACGCTGTGCTCTTTAAGGTCAAATATTCTAACTCTGTCCTTAAACAATATTTCTCTTAGCTGTGATTTTAGGAACAATCTCTTTTAGTCTCAAGCAGTTTCAATCGATATTTCTTGAACTGCAATTTTATTTGTAATTAATAGTGTTTTTATAAAATAGACAGAACCGCGCGCGATCCGAGAGGATCACGCGGTGGAATGTTGTGTCATTGCGGATTTATTTCACTTAATTTAGTGTCCACATAGAAGAATGGATTAATAGTTTGACATGAACTGAAAATATTGCAAGTAGTAAGCTAAAGCTTTGTTAGTTTTTTATCATTGAAGTCTTTAAACAATTTACATCTTCATTTTTAATGATAACTTTTAACGATGATTTTTACATGTCATCATATGTTTTATTCGATGGTATAAATACAATTCTGTTCAGACATTTGTGTAACAATAACCACTTGTGTGCAAAACATTTTCTCTATAAACATAAATCAGTTTACTATGTTCATATTGTCATGTATTTTTAATCGTTTGACTATTCTCACTGTGAATGGTGTTTAAGACTTATTTTTGCATAAAAATCTATTTTTACAGCTGACTAACATATATTCAATTTGAACTAACTGTGAATTACATTACTATTTGCAACTTTATATCTAATATACGTATGACCAGATGTTTTTGCCTTCTCACATAAATCATCCGAAAAAGATCAGAGACTGATTAGACGCCCGGGTAGTAATAAGAGCCACCATTGATATGTAGTAGGGGTACAAAATCAGGAACGAGATAGCAACAGCGAAAAGTACCCCTACAAATTAATTGAATCAAAATAGCATCAAAAGATATAGAGTCAAAAACTTTTGAGATATCTATAAATACAATTAATGCATCTAACTTATTCTCATCTAATGTAATTTCATGTTTCCACATAGAAAGCATATTAGTAGTTGTCGATCTATCTTTCGTAAAGCCATGTTGACATAAATCAAAATCAGCCGGCAACATACGTTCTAAATGATCTAGTATCAATCGTTCTATTATCTTCAAAAACGAAGGGATAATAGAGATTAATCTATAATCACTGGCGCACGTTGGCTTACTTACTTTTGGCAACGGTTTAGCTACTATCGTTAATATATCGATTGGTAATTTCCCATCCTTCAAAATTCTATTTATAAAGTTGCAGAGCGCATTCGTAAAAGTTAAGGGTAATTGAAGCAGGTTATCAATCGAAATACCAAGGTTTACCTGATCTGCGTTTTGACTAACGCAGCTTTCATTGTTCCAGTAATTTTCTTTTTTCATAATATTTCGATCTACACTACCATTGATCTTCATCAGATGCATTTCACGAAACAAATGAAGCAAGTGTGTTATTTCCTCTAGTCATAATATTTATATACCTCAGACTGACCTTTCATTAGATATTCGCGTGTCACATGTGTGTGTGTGTGTGCATTTTTATAACCGTTGTTTTCATCTAACTAATTTAGACCAGAGTGGCTGAATAATAATTTATCAATTGCATGCAATAACTATTCGTTTTTACACACTCAATGTAAATGACGTAACTGAGATGGGGAGACCCATAATTCAGAAACACTCGTCTACGGTAATGTAGATCGAAATATTATGAAAAAAGAAAATTACTGGAACAATGAAAGCTGCGTTATTTAAAACGCAGATCAGGTAATTTCAATTAATTCAGTATCGCAACAAGGACATTCCTTCAAGAAACATTTAACATGGAATTATAGCAGTAATACCGTTAAATGATATAATAAATATACGTTAATGAAACAATAAATCGTGAGGCAAGTGTCGAATATTTCCTTTTTAAGTATTTGTTTAAAACATGATGTTATTCCTAAATGTTTTCGTTTTAAACTAAATTCTAAGTTAAATGCTTATGGCATGTCTCTTAAGCATGACCTTTGTATAAATATTATAAAAACTTTGATTCGTGATTTAGTTAAACGTAAGATTATACTTATTAAGAAAAAAACTAAACTAAGATCGATGTTAACTTCTCTTTTGCACGCAGATGATTTTAAATGCATTGAGGATTTCAGTGATAAAGCCCGTAATAGAGAAATAAAAAAAGTAAGAATTAGACATGATAAAAAATTAGCTGACTTGGGAATTTATAGACCCCAAGAAAGTGATAATTTAATCGGGACTAATAGAATAGTAAATCTATCAACATTAAATCTTAAGAAGGATCAAGTTGAACTACTTAACCGTGGTTTAAACATGGCTATTCCTAATGAAAGATCGGTTAGGAAACGAATTAATTACTGAGGCTGTCAAAACGGCAAAGCTTCTTTCGGATAATGATAGGGTGAAATTTGAATTAGACGTTGCCTCAATGGTTTTAACACACAAAGAGGATAAGGTTAAGCCTAATTATGAAATTAAACGTCTCAGAAAGGATTTAGTATCAAATAATGTTATATGTCTTAAGGCGGATAAAGGAGGAGCTACAGTTCTGATGAATCAATCTGATTATGACAATAAAATGATAGAACAGTTAAGTAATGCTGAAGTATACACTAAAATAACAAAAGACCCTACTGATAAGTTACAAGGGCAAGTAAAATTATTAATCAATAATATGATTGCTAATGAAGAATTGGATTCGACGCATGGTAACACTCTCAATCAAAGAGATACGGTTGCACCCAGAGTTTATGGTCTAGTTAAAGTTCATAAGCCGGGTAATCCTTTAAGAATTATAGTGAATGTACAACACTCTCCAACATTTAAAATTTCAAAGTTTTTGTGCCATAGAATAAGAAAATATTCCTATTTCTTAGGACATACCTTGCTTAACTCATAGCATTTGGTTGAAATTCTTGATAAATGTGTACTAGATGAAAAGGGTAGATTAGTAAGCTTAGATGTAGTATCTATGTACACAAATATACCGGTACCTGAGGCTCTGGATTGTTTTAGACGCTTCCTAGTTGATCACCCATTAATATTAGAAGGAAGCAAAATGACGTTAGGACACGTCATGGAGATGATGTGTATTTGTATGTCCTCCACTTATTTTAAATTTCGTAAGGAATTTTATAAACAAATTAGAGGCGTTCCAATGGGACAACCTTTGTCGGTCCCAATAGCCAATATCTTTATGCATTATTTGGAAAATAATCTGTTGGATAAGACTCCATTGAAACCAAAATTGTACCTACGTTTCTTGGATGATATATTACTGATCTGGAACCATGGTGACAATGAATTGGTAAATTTCTTAAATTTAGCTAATCGAATGAGCGAACTACAATTTACCTTAGAAAGGGAATCGTCAGGTGAATTACCATTTTTAGATGTCAAATTAATTAGAAATGGTCTGAAATTGGGAAGAGATATTTATAGGAAGGATACTTATTCAGGAATCCTTCTTAATTTCAAGTCCAATCACCCGTTTCGTATGAAAGTCGGGATCTTAAAGTCATTAACATTAAGAAGTCTCAAGTTAACAGATATAAAGCATAGGAAGTTAGAATTAGACAGACTACGCGATATATTCAAGACTAATGGTTACCCTCCTCATTTAATAGATACAACAATGAGGGACATGGTGAAGAAATTTAATCCTAGTTTGAGATACATAAAAGCAGATAAGGAGAAGGAAGAGCGGAAGATCATGGTATTACCGGACTCTATATTAAGTAGGAAAGTGAAATCAATAGCTTTAAAATACAATATAAAGACTGTTTTAAAACAGCCCCTTGCACTAGGCACTATACTCCCTAACCAAAAAGAAAAGATTGAACCCTTAGACACTTCAGGAGTGTATGAGATCCCATGCAATGATTGTAGTCTCAAGTATGTTGGTGAGACCATGCGTCCAATCAAAGTAAGAAGAGGTGAACATAAAACTGCGTGTAAGTATGGACATATTGCTAAATCAGATCTTGCTCGTCATGTAGTGGAGACTGGGCATACTATCGACTGGGAGGAATGCAAACGCATAGCAATATGCAGTCGTAATAGGGTGACGAGATTGATAAGGGAATCTATAGAAATTAAATCTAGAGATAATATTATGAATGAAACAGCTGTTGAAAAATCTTTAGGTCCGATTTGGAATACTGCACTAGCTAATGGAAGGAAAAGGCGATTGCATGAATTGGTAACTGAAGCTAGCTCCAGTAAAAGATTAAGAACATCAGATTAAGATTGACTAATTAGTGGGCTTTTATTCAAGAAATGAATAAACAATTATGAATATAGTCTTCAAATTTCATCTCTAACTATTCATTTGATTTTAAAACAAATAGTGATTTCAACCTTAATTTTCTGTTTTACACCCCCACCCTACCCATTGGAAATATTCTAATAATACAATATTTATAAGTAATAATTTGTCTGACGCGCGCAAAGGGTAAATTAATGTCTATTGACTGCAGTTTCATTTAGATGTACGTACATGTGTATCAAAATAATTTAACCAAGTTTTTTAGTTATGCATACACATACACATGCACATGCGTGGCGTGCGCCAATAACTGTTATTAACTTATCTATCTTGAGTATAACCTAGTGGTTTGAATTGTAATTTAACATGTGCATTAGTCGTTCGGACTTCTGGTTTTATCACTCATGGCATGTTTTTATGACGAGTGTTTCTGAATTATGGGTCTCCCCATCTCAGTTACGTCATTTACATTGAGTGTGTAAAAAACGAATAATTATTGCATGCAATTGATAAATTATTATTCAGCCACTCTGGTCTAAATTAGTTAGATGAAAACAACGGTTATAAAAATGCACACACACACATGTGACACGCGAATATCTAATGAAAGGTCAGTCTGAGGTATATAAATATTATGACTAGAGGAAATAACACACTTGCTTCATTTGTTTCGTGAAATGCATTTGATGAAGATCTACGGTAATGTAGATCGAAATATTATGAAAAAAGAAAATTACTGGAACAATGAAAGCTGCGTTAGTCAAAACGCAGATCAGGTAATTTCAATTAATTCAGTATCGCAACAAGGACATTCCTTCGAAATACCAAGGTGATCTTTCAGTTTTTTATTTGATTTTTAACATTAATTTTATCAATTCATCACTGTCAATAACAAGTCCTGTTTCTTGGTCTCCCAAAAGATCAGGTGCTTCCATGAAATTTCTTTCATTCTGTGTATTACATATCAAATTGACAAATACTTCATCCAATTCACAGAGAAATTCATACTCAGTTTTATCCACAGGTAATATAAGCTTTAACTTTTCCTTATATTTACTGTGATCTGTGAGGAGTTTGTATCCTAGTCTAGGATTACTCTTCATTTTGGCCAAAATAATTCGTTCTGATCTTTGACGGATTATCAGCAGTGATGAATTAATTTCTTTATCAATCAAATAAAAAATAATTGCTAGTCATAGTTTTTACTCACTCACATATAATCCTATCTTGATATTTCGGAATATTGAGATAAATAGCCTCGAATAAAGTACTATTATTAGTAGTATTATCATTGTTAAAACTTTTATTATCGTGGAGGCTCTCTAGTCACTAATATATAATCCTATTTTGGTGTTTCTGAATATTGGGACAAATAGATTTCACTACAATAATGTATTTTTATTAGTAGTATTATAATTATTAATACTGGTATTATTATTATCGTGGAGGCTCTCTAGTCACCACCTAATGAGAGCCCATGAAATCTCAAAATTAGCATTTGTAATATTTCTTGATTGATCCCCAGGATTTATAACAATGAAATTCCTCTTTACATTCAGCGACTTCTATTAGTGTAATTTCAGACAGCTGCTCTGCATCTTCACACTAATGCTGTATTCCATAATATAAAAAGAAGATTTGTTGTAAAATACCTAGAGTGTGAATGCTTACCGTCTCACCGATTGCCGCCGTATACCTTTACGAAAGTGAAAACATTAGAAACAGAGAAGTCAATCAATTAACTGATAGAACAGTTGAAAATAATTATTTATGAGACATTCTGTACTTTATTATCAAATATTTTCAGTTAAAGGTCATAAGAATGTAAACAGATATGGCTGTGCTAGTACAAAGAAAGAGTATTTCAACTAGACTTCCTACTACTACACAAATTATTTTTAATGTAAAAAAGGAAACACGTAAATTTTCAAAATTAAAACATTCGTCCGTGCTCATCCCGTTTGTTTCAACTGTGGAAGCAGATTTTGGAAAGCGTTTCGTTTTACGTCTTTTTATACATTTCATTTTGGTTATAAATTTATGGTTTTAAGATCCTATAAGATTGTAAGAATGTCAGGTCTAATTTTAAATATTGATGTTTCTGTTTGGAATGGAAATTGCGAGCTATTCTTCATGCGTGTAGACTCCGCTTTCTTCCAGTTTCCAGATTATAACAGTCATCAAAACCAGTCAAAGGTTTTCGCTAAACTACCTTCAGAATTGCAGCGACGGATTTATCCGAAGCTTGAGGCCATTAGAAAACTACCCAATCCCATTTTGGGCCACCAAAATAAAGGAGAATCCTTGCAGGGTCTCAATGAAACTCAGCATATAATAAATAAATATGCGCAGTTAGACATGCCAAAACTTGGATCCATTGACATTTTAAGGTAATTGCGGAAAAGTTGGTATAAAATGTTGTTTTTATTAACAATCTTCCCCAGTCACTAAAATTGTTTGCCAGACAGCTCCCCAACTCTCTCTCAATAGATGACTTATCAGACAGATGCGAGTTAGAATTTAGGTTTATAGAACCTAAGTTAAAGTTTTCATCATTTTGTACTTCTCCGCAGGACGATAGGATCACCTCTTTACAGAGGACAATAGTGAACATGGCTAATGTTCTTGAAGGATTGGTCATGAGGATATCGGAGCTAAATCAGGTGAACGCACGACCAATTTTTGCTCCCAAAACACGAAATAACAGTAGGCGGCGATCTAGGTCCCCGCAAAATTTTAATAGATATTCCCCAAAGAACTGGTGATTTAATCACCAGAAGTTTTTTATTCATGTCAAGTCTGTCTCTGCCGTTTGGAAGAATTTCCGAATGAATGGCAATTTCCACAGATGACGAGAAAGGATACAGAAAACAGGCGCAGCGAAGCATCAGGATCGGGAAACGTATCGCACTGAAAGTAGTAGAGCGTATTTTCTGCGCATCAACGGCATCAAGGGCATCATAAGGAAGCCATCACTTACAATCTGACATTCCTATTGACTTTTTTCGCCGACGCCGAATATGCCACATAGACAGCCAAACTGACATTGTCATTAGCAATGACCAGCCTAATTGATTGTATGACCCAGCCAAACAGCCCAACAAACGTCTGTATCTTCTTGATTTCAGAACTGGCGAAGAACTCATCGTAGACACAGGTACAGCACTCTCAGTTCTCAAGGGTGATTCAATGAACGATATGTTGATAAGCGTTTTACTTGCAACAGCTACAGGGAATCCTATACCTACTTATGGCATCCAGTATCGCACACTTAACATATGTTTACGGCGTAAATTTACTCCCAACTTCATCGCCACCAAGCTCTCACGAAACATAATAGGCCTTGATTTCCTTTTGAAATTTCGACTCATTGTTGATCTTGCCAATCAAGAGATCATCGACCCCTCCACTGGACTTGAGCAAAGATTTTGTGCTCAGGTTATTCAGCTAAACCTAGTGCATTATTCAGCAGAGATATCAGCAGCTCTTAAAAAACACAAGTCGCTCTTCGATCTCAGCAAGTCAGAGCTACGAGTCTCCAATACGATGCAGCATATCGTCACAGAAGGACAACCTATTACACTCTAGAAGCGACCACAGACCCCTGCTAAACTGAAAGCTGACCAAGAGGTATTTTCAAGGCTATTGGAAGAAGGAATTATCAGACCATTGAAAAATTCATGGGCTTTACCACTGAACTTAGTCTCCAAATCAAACGAATCGTACAGAGCTTGCGGAGATTACCGCAAGTTAAATTCAGTGACAAAATCTGTTGCATATCCTATTCTCAATATTTACACTTTACTTGAAAAACTAAACGGCAGCAAATTCTCGTCAGTGATTGACCTCAGGCAAGCCTAACAGCACATCTCGGTAGCACCAAAAGTTATTGAAAAGACTGCGGTCATCATTCGATTTGAACTTTTCGAATAGTTTTACATTCCTTTTGTACAAAGTGTGCTACACAAACATTTTAAAGCTTCATGGACAACATATTTCGGGACGACGCCGCCTACCGTATGTCATATCTCGATGACATAATGGTATTCAGTCCAAACTTGGAATCTCATGCCAAATATTTACGAAATTTTCTCTCCCACTTATCCCACTACGGGCTCAAGTTCAACTGTGACAAGATGCAGATTGCAACTACATCCGAGGACCTCCTAGGGTAACGTATCACGCCACAAGCTATTCAACCCTTGCCATCAAAGGCGAATTCAATCAGGAATATCAAGTCACCGACGACTGTTAGCGTGTGTGTCGCCAACTACTTTTGCAAGTTCCTTCCCGGCCTTTCAAGACAACTTTATCCTTTATATAGGCACCTGCGGAATCGTAAATTACTTAGCAAGAACGCCATCATTACTTTGTCATCTGAAGACGAAGAATTACTTCGACTCGCCATCAACTCGTTAGAAAATGCTACAATGCTAACGCATCCAGATTTTCTACGACCATTTCTACTCACGACAGATAATTCTAAGTTTGCTATTGGAGCCAGGTAGGAACAAGAGATCGACGGAGTTCGGAAACCTATCAGTGTTTACTCGCGTACTCTCTATCCAGTAGAAACGAGATACGGCAACATCGATCGAGAACTCCTCGCCATCCACAACGCAGTGCGTCACTTTATAAGCATCATTGGCATCAGCAGATTTGTTGTTTTCACTGATCATTTACTATTAATTAGCACATTTCAAAACGCGACTTCAACTATCACCAAGTACTCTGCAAGAATGAAAAGACAGCTTTCACATCTAAACAAATGGCAATTCGAAATCTTTCATGTTAAAAGCGAACAAAACTTCATTGCAGACGCCCTTTCCAGGCCAGACCACCTTCGCCGTCGCCATTCAATGTCAAATCCGTGACATTCAATGAACCTGCACTAACGCGATCCCTCCTACGAACAGAACAGCACGGTGACATTCACATTCAAAGATCAGTAGCGCGTCACCATACCAAGTTCGTATGCCGTCTCTGGGAAGGCTTACTGCAGACGAAATAATTAACGGTTTTACCTCTGCATGGATATCCCATTATGGTGTTCACAATGAGGTCATCACTAACAGAGGAACTTGCCTCTCATCGCATCGTTTCAAAGCCACCTTGCGGTTCATGGGATGCGCCTTACGCTAGACGACTGCCTACCATCCCCAATCTCTCGGTATGGTAGAAAGAATACATAAGGAACTCAAATCTGCTTTAGCATCCTCGTCCATTAATGGCAATTGGGTCGATGCACTAACTTAGTTCTGCTTGCCATTCGACACTGTCAACTCCGTGACACTCAGTGAACCTGCACTAACGCCATCTATCCTGCGAACAGAACAGCGCGACGGCACTCACTTTCAAAGATAAGTAGCCCGTCACCTCACCAAGTTCTTATTCCGTCTCTGGGTACACAGCCCAACAAGGCAGTTCTGCCGACCAACCTTCAGAGAAAAGTTTTCGATTTAATTCATTCAATTCTTACTCAGGAAGCAAGGCGACTACCCGACTTCTTACAGATCGTTTCTGGGACCACAGGCTCTGGAAGAATATTAAACGATGGGTCTCTGAGTGTTCCATTTGCTAGAAAAACAAAATGACACGGCACACTTGTTCTCAGTTGCAGCATTTCCGAATTACTTCTCGCCTAGCTATCATCCACATTGACATCATTCATCTGACAAAGATTCAAAATTTCAGCTACCTTCCAACTATGATTGATAGACTTACACAATGGCCTGCGGCATTAGCCTTCGGCAACATTACTTCAGACGAAGGAACTAACGGTTTTATCTCTGCATGGATATTCCATTATGGTGTTCCCAATGAGATCATCACTGACAGAGGAACTTGCCTCTCATTGGATCATTTCAAAACCACCTTTCGGTTCATGGGATGTACCTTACGCTAGACGACTACCTACCATCCCCAATTTATCGGTATAGTAGAGATAATACATAAGAAACTCAAAGCTGCTTTAGCATCCTCGTCCATTAATCGCAACTGGGTCGGTGCACAACATTGTGCCATGCGTTCCCGCACCCGTGAATTCATTAAAACGCCTGCCTAGTCAGCTTCTACGTTTCCTACCCGCACAGGATGACCAACTAGACGAGGCTAACCGCCTCCGACTTCATTTCGTTAACATGTCTGAAGAGAAGCCAAAACATACCTTCATTCTTCGTTCACCCGCAGCTCCACAGCCGCAAGAGAGTACGCGTGTGTAAGGACACTGCAGTTGTAACACTACAACCTAGGTATCACGGTCCTTACCCTATTTGGCTCAGACAGCCAAAAAAGTTCTTTAAGAGCTTCAAGTAAACAACGATCCCATTGTATTTAACCAGTCGTCGAAAAACATAATAAAATTAACGCCAGTCACAACGCACTGATGCGTAACTGTTTGCAGATTTCGCCACATATACATATATAGGTAATACAATTTAACAATAATTGATTGCGCGGGTGGTGGTAATAATTCACAAAATCAAGTTTCCGAGTTTGAGGTAAACACCGATCCCATTGTATTTAACCGGTCATCAAACAGCATAACAAAACTACCGCCAGCCGCAACGCACTGACGCGTTTCGACCTTCCATGATCATCATCAGAGTACGACGGCAAACTAACTATCGAGGATCAAACCGCAGTGAATATATGTGTAAATCAAAGTTAGATATGCGGTCTCACTCTAGCAGTCTTGCATACATTGAACTCGACTGGAAATGTCGGCTGCACAATTTCTATGCAGTCACGAGCATTAACTGTTTTGCAAGTTGTACTATACATATATAGGCAATAAAATCAATTACTGTTAAATTGTATTGCCTATATATGTATATGTGGCAAAAGCTGCAAACAGTTAATGTTCGTGACTGCATAGAAATTGTGCAGCCGACATTTCCAGTCAAGTTCAATGTATGCAAGACTGCTAGAGGTGAGAGCCGCATATCTAAATTTGATTTCCATATATATTCAATGCGGTTTGATCCTCGATAGTCAGTTTGCCGTCGTACTCTGATGATGATCATGGAAGGTCGAAACGCGTCAGTGCGTTGCGACTGGCGGTAGTTTTGTTATGTTGTTCGACGACTGGTTAAATACAATGGGATTGGTGTTTACTTCAAGCTCGCAAACTTGATTTAAAGAATTGTTACCACCACCCGCGCAATCAATTATTGTTTAAATTGTATTGCCTATATATGTATATGTGGCGAAAGCTGCAAACAGTTAATGTTCGTGACTGCATAGAAATTGTGCAGCCGACATTTCCAGTCAAGTTCAATGTATGCAGAGACTGCTAGAGGTGAGAGCCGCATATCTAAATTTGATTTCCATATATATTCAATGCGGTTTGATCCTCGATAGTCAGTTTGCCGTCGTACTCTGATGATGATCATGGAAGGTCGAAACGCGTCAGTGCGTTGCAGCTGGCGGTAGTTTTGTTATGTTGTTCGACGACTGGTTAAATACAATGGGATTGGTGTTTACTTCAAGCTCGCAAACTTGATTTAAAGAATTGTTACCACCACCCGCGCAATCAATTATTGTTAAATTGTATTGCCTATATATGTATATGTGGCGAAAGCTGCAAACAGTTAATGTTCGTGACTGCATAGAAATTGTGCAGCCGACATTTCCAGTCAAGTTCAATGTATGCGAGACTGCTAGAGGTGAGAGCCGCATATCTAAATTTGATTTCCATATATATTCAATGCGGTTTGATCCTCGATAGTCAGTTTGCCGTCGTACTCTGATGATGATCATGGAAGGTCGAAACGCGTCAGTGCGTTGCGGCTGGCGGTAGTTTTGTTATGTTGTTCGACGACTGGTTAAATACAATGGGATTGGTGTTTACTTCAAGCTCGCAAACTTGATTTAAAGAATTGTTACCACCACCCGCGCAATCAATTATTGTTAAATTGTATTGCCTATATACGTATATGTGGCGAAAGCTGCAAACAGTTAATGTTCGTGACTGCATAGAAATTGTGCAGCCGACATTTCCAGTCAAGTTCAATGTATGCGAGACTGCTAGAGGTGAGAGCCGCATATCTAAATTTGATTTCCATATATATTCAATGCGGTTTGATCCTCGATAGTCAGTTTGCCGTCGTACTCTGATGATGATCATGGAAGGTCGAAACGCGTCAGTGCGTTGCGGCTGGCGGTAGTTTTGTTATGTTGTTCGACGACTGGTTAAATACAATGGGATTGGTGTTTACTTCAAGCTCGCAAACTTGATTTAAAGAATTGTTACCACCACCCGCGCAATCAATTATTGTTAAATTGTATTGCCTATATATGTATATGTGGCGAAAGCTGCAAACAGTTAATGTTCGTGACTGCATAGAAATTGTGCAGCCGACATTTCCAGTCAAGTTCAATGTATGCGAGACTGCTAGAGGTGAGAGCCGCATATCTAAATTTGATTTCCATATATATTCAATGCGGTTTGATCCTCGATAGTCAGTTTGCCGTCGTACTCTGATGATGATCATGGAAGGTCGAAACGCGTCAGTGCGTTGCAGCTGGCGGTAGTTTTGTTATGTTGTTCGACGACTGGTTAAATACAATGGGATTGGTGTTTACTTCAAGCTCGCAAACTTGATTTAAAGAATTGTTACCACCACCCGCGCAATCAATTATTGTTAAATTGTATTGCCTATATATGTATATGTGGCGAAAGCTGCAAACAGTTAATGTTCGTGACTGCATAGAAATTGTGCAGCCGACATTTCCAGTCAAGTTCAATGTATGCGAGACTGCTAGAGGTGAGAGCCGCATATCTAAATTTGATTTCCATATATATTCAATGCGGTTTGATCCTCGATAGTCAGTTTGCCGTCGTACTCTGATGATGATCATGGAAGGTCGAAACGCGTCAGTGCGTTGCGAGCTGGCGGTAGTTTTGTTATGTTGTTCGACGACTGGTTAAATACAATGGGATCGGTGTTTACTTCAAGCTCGCAAACTTGATTTAAAGAATTGTTACCACCACCCGCGCAATCAATTATTGTTAAATTGTATTGCCTATATATGTATATGTGGCGAAAGCTGCAAACAGTTAATGTTCGTGACTGCATAGAAATTGTGCAGCCGACATTTCCAGTCAAGTTCAATGTATGCGAGACTGCTAGAGGTGAGAGCCGCATATCTAAATTTGATTTCCATATATATTCAATGCGGTTTGATCCTCGATAGTCAGTTTGCCGTCGTACTCTGATGATGATCATGGAAGGTCGAAACGCGTCAGTGCGTTGCGAGCTGGCGGTAGTTTTGTTATGTTGTTCGACGACTGGTTAAATACAATGGGATCGGTGTTTACTTCAAGCACGCAAACTTGATTTAAAGAATTGTTACCACCACCCGCGCAATCAATTATTCTTAAATTGTATTGCCCATATATGTATTTATGGAGTAAGCTGCACACAGTAAATCTTTCTGACTGCATAAAAATTGTGCAGCCGACATTTCCAGTCGAGTTCAATATATACAAGACTGCTAGAGGTGAGAGCCGCATATCTAACTTTCATTACCTTATATATTCAATGCAGTATGGTCCTAGATGGTCAATTTGCCGTCGTACTCTGATGATGATCATGCAAGGTGGAAAAGCGTCACTGCGTTGCGCCTGGCGGTAGTTTTGTTATGTTTTTCGACAACTTGTTAAATATAATGGAATCGGAGTTTGCTGCAAGCTCACAAACATGATTTAAGGTATTGTTACCACCATTCACTCAATCAATTTCTGTTAAATTATATTGCCTATATATGTATGTGTGGCGAAGGCTGCAAGCATTAAATGTTCGTGGCTGCATAAATATTGTGCAGCCGATATTTCCAGTCAATTTCAATGAATGCGAGATTGCTAGATGTGAAAGCCGCATATCTTACTTTGACTTCCATATATATTCAATACGGTATGGTTCTCGATATTCAATTTACCGTCCTACTCTGATGATGAGCATGGAAGGTGGAAATGCGTCACTGCTTGCAGCTGGCGGTAGTTTTGTTCTGCTGTTCGACGACCGGTTAAATACAATGGGATCAGTGTTTGTTTCAAGCTCACAAAATTTATTTCAAGAATTGTTACCACCACCGGCGCAATCAATTATTTTTAAATTGTATTGCCTATATATGTATAAATGGCGAAATCTGCACACATTAAATGTTCGTGACTGCATAGAAATTGTACAGCCGACATGTAAAGTCAACTTCATTGAATGCGAGACTGCTAGATATGAGAGTCGCATATCTAATTATTATTTCCATATATATTTAATACGGTTTGATCCTAGATAATCAGTTTGCCGTCGTACTCTGATGATGATCCTGGAAGTTCGAAACGCTTCAGTGCATTACGGCTAGCGGTAGTACTGTTATGTTATTCGACGACCGGTTAAATTCAATGGGATCGGTCTTTAATTCAAGCTCGCAAGCTTGATTTACAGAATTGTTACCAACAACCGCGTAATCAATTATTGTTAATAGTATTGCCTATATGTGTATTTGTGGCGCAAGCTGCAAAACGTAAATGTTCGTGACGGCATATAAATTGTGCAGCCGACATTTCCAGTCAAGTTCAATGAATGCGAGAATGCTAGATGTGAGAGCCGCATATCCAACTTTGGTTTCCATATATATTCAATGCAGTATAGTCCTAGATTGTCAGTTTGCCGTCATACTCTGATGATGATCATGGAAGGTGGAAATGCGTCACAGCGTTGCAGCTGGCGGTAATTTTGTTATGTTGTACGACAACCGGTTAAATATAATGGGATCAGTGTTTGTTTCAAGCTCACAGAATTTATTTCAAGAATTGTTACCACCACCGGCGCAATCAATTATTTTTAAATTGTATTGCCTATATATGTATAAATGGCGAAATCTGCACACATTACATGTTCGTGACAGCATAGAAATTGTACAGCCGACATGTAAAGTCAACTTCATTGAATGCGAGACTGCTAGATATGAGAGTCGCATATCTAATTATTATTTCCATATATATTTAATACGGTTTGATCCTAGATAATCAGTTTGCCGTCGTACTCTGATGATGATCCTGGAAGTTCGAAACGCTTCAGTGCATTACGGCTAGCGGTAGTACTGTTATGTTATTCGACGACCGGTTAAATTCAATGGGATCGGTCTTTAATTCAAGCTCGCAAGCTTGATTTACAGAATTGTTACCAACAACCGCGTAATCAATTATTTTTAATAGTATTGCCTATATGTGTATTTGTGGCGCAAGCTGCAAAACGTAAATGTTCGTGACGGCATATAAATTGTGCAGCCGACATTTCCAGTCAAGTTCAATGAATGCGAGAATTCTAGATGTGAGAGCCGCATATCTAACTTTGGTTTCCATATATATTCAATGCAGTATAGGCCTAGATTGTCAGTTTGCCGTCGTACTCTGATGATGATCATGGAAGGTGGAAAAGCGTCAGTGCATTACTGCTGGCGGTAGTTTTGTTATGTTGTTCGACGACTGGTTAAATACAATGGGATCGGTGTTTACTTCAAGTTCGCAAACTAGATTTAAATATTTGTTACCACCACGCGCGCAATCAATTATTGTTAATAGAAATGCCTATATGTGTATATGTGTCGATGTCTGCAAACATTAAATATTCGTGACGGCATATAAATTATGCAGACGACAGTTCCAGTCAAGTTCAATGAATGCGAGACTACTAGATGTGGGACTCGCATATCTAACTTTTATTTCCATATATATTTAATACGGTTTGATCCTAGATAATCAGTTTGACGTCGTATTGTGATGATGATCCTGGAAGGTCGAAACGCGTCAGTGCGTTACGGCTGGCGGTAATATTGTTATGTTGTTCGACGACCGGTTAAATACAATGGGATCGCTGTTTAATTCAAGTTCGCATGCTTTATTTACAGAATTGTTACTACCAACCGCGCAATCAATTATTGTTAATAGTTTTGCCTATATATTTATATGTGGCGCAAAGTGCACAAAGTATATGTTCGTGACGGCATATAAATTGTGCAGCAGACAGTTCCAGTCAAGTTCAATGTATGCGAGACTGCTAGATGTGAGAGCCGCCTATCTAACTTTGAATTACAAATATATTCAATGCGGTATGATCCTCGACAGTCAGTTTGCTGTCGTTCTCTGATGATGACCATGGAATGTCGAAACGCGTCAGTGCGTTGCGATTTACAGTAGTTTTGTTATGTTGTTCGACGACCGGTTAATTAAAATGGGATTGGTGTTTGCTACAAGCTGGCGAACTTGATTTAATAAATTGTTACCACCACCCGCGCAATCAATTATTGTAAAATTGTATTGCCTATATATGCATATGTGGCGAAAGCTGCAAACAGTTAATGTTCGGGACTGCATAGAAATTGTGCAGCCGACATTTCCAGTCATGTTCAATGTATGCGAGACTGCTAGAGGTGAGAGCCGCATAACTAACTTTGGTTTCAATAGATATTCAATGCGTTATGATCCTCGATAGTGATTTTGCCGTCGTACTCTAAGGATGCGCATGGATGGTCGAAACGCGTCAGTGCGTTGCGACTGGCGGTAGTTTTGTTATATTGTTCGATGACCGGTTAAATTAAATCGGATCGGTGTTTGCTACAAGCTCGGGAACTTGATTTTTAAAAATGTTACAACCACCCGCGCAATCAATTATTCTTAAATTGTATTGACTATATTTGTATTTATGGCAGAAAATGTTAGTGACTGCATAGAAATTGTGCAGCCGACATTTCCAGTCAAGTGCAATATATGCGAGACTGCTAGATGTGAGAGCCGCATATCTAACTTTTATTTCCATATATATTCAATGCGCTATGATCCTCGATAGTCAGTTTGCCGTCGTACTCTGCTGATGATCATGGAAGGTCAAAACGCGTCAGTGCATTACGGCTGGCGGTAGTTTTGTTATGTTGTTCGACTAATAGTTAAATACAATGGGATCGGTGTTTACTTCAAGCTCTCAAATAGGATATAAAGAAATTTTACCACTACACGCGCAATCAATTATTGTTAAATTGTATTGCCTATATATGTATATGTGGCGAAAGCTGCATATATTAAATGTTCGTGACTGCATAGAAATTGTGCAGCCGACATTTGCAGTCACGTTCAATGGATGCGAGACTGCTAGATGTGAGAGTCGCATATCTAACTTTTATTTCCATATATATTCAATGCGGTATGATCCCCGATATTCAGTTTGCCGTCGTACTCTGATGATGATTATGGAAGCTTGAAACGCGTCCGTGCGTTGCGACTGGCCGTAATTTTGTTATGTTGTTCCACGACAGATTAAACACAATGGGATCGATGTTTACTTCAAGTTTGCAAACTCGATTTAAATATCTGTTACCACCACTCGCGCAATCAATTATTGCTAATAGAAAAGCCTATATGTGTATATGTGTCGAAGTCTGCAAACATTAAATGTTCGTGACGGCATATAAATTGTGCAGCCGATATTTCCAGTCAATTTCAATGAATGCGAGCATGCTAGATGTGAGAGCCGCATATCTAACATTGGTTTCCATAAATATTCAAAGCAGTATGGACCTAGATAGTCAGTTTGCCGTGATACTTTGATGATTATCATGGAAGTTGGAAACGCGTCAGTGCATTACGGCTGGCGGTTGTTTTGTTATGTTGTTCGACTACTGGTTAAATACAATGGGATCGGTGTTTAATTCAAGCTAGCAAGCTTGATTTACAGACTTGTTTCCACCCACCGCGTAATCAATTATTTTTAATAGAATTGCCTATATGTGTATATGTGGCGCAAGCTGCAAAAAGTAAATGTTCGCGACGGCATATAAATTGTGCAGCCGACATTTCCAGTCAAGTCCGATGTATGCGAGACTGCTAGATATGAGAGCCGAATATCTAGCTTTGGTTTCCATATATATGCAATGCAGTATAGTCCTAGATAGTCAGTTTGCCGTCGTACTCTGATGATGATCATGGAAGGTGGAAACGCGTCAGTGCATTACGGCTGGCGGTAGTTTTGTTATGTTGTTAAACGACTGGTTAAATACAATGGGATCGGTGTTTACTTCAAGTTCGCAAACTAGATTTAAATATCTGCTACCACCACGCGCGCAATCATTTATTGTTAATAGAATTGCCTATATGTGAATATGTGTCGAAGTCTGCAAACATTAAATGTTCGTGACTGTATAGAAATTGTGCAGCGGACATTTCCAGTCAAGTTTAGAGAATGCGAGAGTGCTAGATATGAAAGCCGCATATCTTAAATTTATTTCCATATATATTCAATAGGGTATGATCCTCGATATTCAGTTTGCCGTCGTACTCTTATGATGATCATGAAGTTGGAAATGCGTCACTGCGTTGCGGCTGGCAGTAGTTTTGTTATGTTGTTCAACGACCAGGTTAAATACAATGGGTACGGTGTTTGTTTCAGGCTCACAAAATTTATTTAATGAATTGTTACCACCACCCGCGCAATCAATTATTGTTAAATTGTATTGCCTATATATGTATATATGGCGAAAGCTACACACATTAAATGTTCGTGACTGAAGAGAAATTGTGCAGCCGACATTTGCAGTCAAGACTGCTAGATGTGAGAGCCGCATATCTAACTTTTATTTCCATATATATTCAATGCGGTATTATCTTAGATTATCAGTTTGCCGCCGTATTCTGATGAAGATCCTGGAAGGTCGAAATGCGTCAGTGCATTACAGCTGGCGGTAATATTGTTATGTTGTTCGGCGACCGGTTAAATACAATGGGATCGCTGTTTAATTCAAGCTCGCATGCTTGATTTACGGAATTGTTGCCACCAACCGAGCAATCAATTATTGTTAATAGTTTTGCCTATATATTTATATGTGGCGCAGGTGCAAAAAGTATATGTTCGTGACGGCATATAAATTGTGCATCCGACATTTCTAGTCAAATCCAATGTATGTGAGAATGCTAGATGTGAGAGCCGCATATTCAACTTTGAATTCCATATATATCCAATGCGGTATGATCCTCGACAATCAGTATGCCGTCGTACACTGATGATGACCATGGAAGGTCGAAACGCGTCAGTGCGTTGCGACTGACAGTAGTTTTGTTATGTTGTTCGACGACGCGTTAAATAAAATGGGATCGGTGTTTGGTACAACCTGGCGAACATGATTTAATGAATTGATACCACCACCCGCGCAAACAATTGCTCTTAAATTGTATTGCCTATATATGTATATATGGCAAAAGCTGCACACATTAAATGTTCGTGACTGCATAGAAATTGTGCAGCCGAAATTTCCAGTCAAGTTCAAATTTTGCAAAATTGCCAGAGGTGAGTGTCGCTTATCTGAATTTGATTTCAATATATATTCAATGCAGTATGGTCCTAGATTATAAGTTTGCCATCATACCCTCATGATGATCATAGAAGGTCCATACGCGTCAGTGCTTTACGGCTGGCGGTTGTTTTAATATGTTAGTATGTATAAGGTTTTGCGAACCTAGTAACAAATTAGTTCAGTTGTGACCAGAAGGAGAAACCAAAGGCAGCATGAACGGAAAGTATTATCTCATGCACATTCGTTTCGTGCTTACTGGCGACTCATCAGTAGGAGCCGGTATTACGCCCTTTAACCACTATATATTTGGTAGAAGAATGTGGAATAATAGGACGGTACAATCTCCTAGACGAATGTGTAAACCTGTAATAGTGAAGCTAACATAATCTAAAGTCAACGACAATGCGGCTTCAATGCTAACTCACACTATATAATATATATACCGAGTCTGTAAAGGATACTAACACTATGGCTATTGTGTTAGTAACTGATAACTTTTTCAAATCGATGAGTACCGGATACTAACACTATGGTTTCCGAGTCGGTACCTGATACCAACCTGATGGATATAAATTTATGCTAAAGTTCACCCAAATTGAGAATTACAACAATTTCCGAACACCTGTTACTCCAGTTAAACCATACACTCTGGCCTTCATCGATATCAGATATCACATTTCGCGGTAAGCATGACATCATTCAATTCAATATATTACAGTTAAATACTGTTTGTTGCGAAGAACTAATATATATGCAAGTATGTATTAGGTTTTGCGAACCTAGTAACAAATTAGTTCAGTTGTGACCAGAAGGATAAACCAAAGGCAGCATGAACGGAAAGTATAATCTCATGCACATTCGTTTCGTGCTTACTGGCGACTCATCAGTAGGAGCCGGTATTACGCCCTTTAACCACTATATATTTGGTAGAAGAATGTGGAATAATAGGACGGTACAATCTCCTAGACGAATGTGTAAACCTGTAATAGTGAAGCTAACATAATCTAAAGTCAACGACAATACGACTTCAATGCTAACTCACACTATATAAAATATATACCGAGTCTGTAAAGGATACTAACACTATGGCTATTGTGTTAGTAACTGATACCTTTTTTGAAATCGATGAATACCGGATACTAACACTATGGTTTCCGAGTCGGTACATGATACCAACCTGATGGATATAAATTTATGCTAAAGTTCACCCAAATTGAGAATTACAACAATTTCCGGACACCTGTTACTCCAGTTAAACCATACACTCTGGCCTTCATCGATATCAGTTATCACATTTCGCGGTAAGCATGACATCATTCAATTCAATATATTACAGTTAAATACTGTTTGTTGCGAAGAACTAATATATATGCAAGTATGTATTAGGTTTTGCGAACCTAGTAACAAATTAGTTCAGTTGCGATCAGAAGGAGAAACCAAAGGCAGCCTGAACGGAATGTATAATCTCATGCACATTCGTTTCGTGCTTACTGGCGACTCATCAGTAGGAGCCGGTATTACGCCCTTTAACCACTATATATTTGGTAGAAGAATATGGAATAATAGGACAGTACAATCTCCTAGACGAATGTGTAAACCTGTAATAGTGAAGCTAACATAATCTAAAGTCAGCGACAATACGACTTCAATGCTAACTCACACTATATAATATATATACCGGGTCTGTAAAGGATACTAACACTATGGCCATTGTGTTAGTAACTGATACCTTTTTTGAAATCGATGAGTACCTGATACTAACACTATGGTTTCCGAGTCGGTACCTGATACCAACCTGACGGATATAGATTTATGCTAAAGTTCACCCAAATTGAGAATTACAACAATTTCCGAACACCTGTTACTCCAGTTAAACCATACACTCTGGCGTTCATCGATATCAGTTATCACATTTCGCGGTAAGCATGACATCATTCAATTCAATATATTACAGTTAAATACTGTTTGTTGCGAAGAACTAATATATATGCAAGTATGTATTAGGTTTTGCGAACCTAGTAACAAATTAGTTCAGTTGTGACCAGAAGGATAAACCAAAGGCAGCATGAACGGAAAGTATAATCTCATGCACATTCGTTTCGTGCTTACTGGCGACTCATCAGTAGGAGCCGGTATTACACCCTTTAGCCACTATATATTAGGTAGAAGAATGTGGAAAAATAGGACGGTACAATCTCCTAGACGAATGTGCAAACCTGTAATAGTGAAGCTAACATAATCTGAAGTCAACGACAATACGACTTCAGTGCTAACTCACACTATATAATATATATACCGAGTCTGTAAAGGATACTAACACTATGGCCATTGTGTTAGTAACTGATACCTTTTTTGAAATCGATGAGTACCGGATACTACCACTATGGTTTCCGAGTCGGTACATGATACCAACCTGATGGATATAAATTTATGCTAAAGTTCACCCAAATTGAGAATTACAACAATTTCCGAACACCTGTTACTCCAGTTAAACCACACACTCTGGCCTTCCTCGATATCAGTTATCACATTTCGCGGTAAGCATGACATCATTCAATTCAATATATTACAGTTAAATACTGTTTGTTGCGAAGAACTAATATATATGCAAGTATGTATTAGGTTTTGCGAACCTAGTAACAAATTAGTTCAGTTGCGACCAGAAGGATAAACCAAAGGCAGCATGAACGGAAAGTATAATCTCATGCACATTCGTTTCGTGCTTACTGGCGACTCATCAGTAGGAGCCGGTATTACGCCCTTTAACCACTATATATTTGGTAGAAGAATGTGGAAGAATAGGACGGTACAATCTCCTAGACGAATGTGTAAACCTGTAATAGTGAAGCTAACATAATCTAAAGTCAACGACAATGCGACTTCAATGCTATCTCACACTATATAATATATATACCGAGTCTGTAAAGGATACTAACACTATGGCTTTTGTGTTAGTAACTGATACCTTTTTTGAAATCGATGAGTACCGGATACTAACACTATGGTTTCCGAGTCGGTACATGATACCAACCTGATGGATATAAATTTGTGCTAAAGTTCACCCAAATTGAGAATTACAACAATTTCCGAACACCTGTTACTCCAGTTAAACCATGCACTCTGGCTTTCATCGATATCAGTTATCACATTTCGCGGTAAGCATGACATCATTCAATTCAATATATTACAGTTAAATACTGTTTGTTGCGAAGAACTAATATATATTCAAGTATGTATTAGGTTTTGCGAACCTAGTAACAAATTAGTTCAGTTGTGACCAGAAGGATAAAGCAAAGGCAGCATGAACGGAAAGTATAATCTCATGCACATTCGTTTCGTGCTTACTGGCGACTCATCAGTAGGAGCCGGTATTACGCCCTTTAACCACTATAAATTTGGTAGAAGAATGTGGAATAATAGGACGGTACAATCCCCTAGAAGAATGTGTAAAACTGTAATAGTGAAGCTAACATAATCTAAAGTCAACGACAATGCGACTTCAATGCTAACTCACACTATATAATATATATACCGAGTCTGTAAGGATACTAACACTATGGCTATTGTGTTAGTAAGGGATACCTTTTTGAAATCGATGAGTACCGGATACTAACACTGCGGTTTCCGAGTCGGTACCTGATACCAACCTGATGGATATAAATTTATGCTAAAGTTTACCCAAATTGAGAATTACAACAATTTCCGAACACCTGTTACTCCAGTTAAACCATACACTCTGGCCTTCATCGATATCAGTTATCACATTTCGCGGTACGCATGACATCATTCAATTCAACATATTAAAGTTAAATACTGTTTGTTGCGAAGAACTAATATATATGCAAGTATGTATTAGGTTTTGCGAACCTAGTAACAAATTAGTTCAGTTGTGACCAGAAGGATAAACCAAAGGCAGCATGAACGGTATGTATAATCTCATTCACATTCGTTTCGTGCTTACTGGCAACTCATCAGTAGGAGCCGGTATTACGCCCTTTAACCACTATATATTTGTTAGAAGAATGTGGAATAATAGAACGGTACAATCTCCTAGACGAATGTGTAAACCTGTAATAGTGAAGCTAACATAATCTAAAGTCAACGACAATACGACTTCAATGCTAACTCACACTATATAATATATATACCGAGTCTGTAAAGGATACTAACACTATGGCTATTGTATTAGTAACTGATACCTTTTTTGAAATCGATGAGTACCGGATACTAACACTATGGTTTCCGTGTCGGTACATGATACCAACTTGATTGATATAAATTTATGCTAAAGTTCACCCAAATTGAGAATTACAACAATTTCCGAACACCTGTTACTACAGTTAAACCATACACTCTGGCCTTCATCGATATCAGTTATCACATTTCGCGGTAAGCATGACATCAATCAATTCAATATATTACAGTTAAATACTGTTTGTTGCGAAGAACTAATATATATGCAAGTATGTATTAGGGTCTGCGATCCTAGTAACAAATTAGTTCAGTTGTGACCAGAAGGATAAACCAAGGCAGCATGAACGTAAAGTATAATCTCTTGCACATTCGTTTCGTGCTTACTGGCGACTCATCAGTAGGAGCCGGTATTACGCCCTTTAACCACTATATTTGTGGTAGAAGAATGTGGAATAATAGGACGGTACAATCTCCTAGACGAATGTGTAAACCTGTAATAGTAAAACTAACATATTCTAAAGTCAACGACAATACGACTTCAATGCTAACTCACACTATATAATATATATACCGAGTCTGTAAAGGATACTAACACTATGGCTATTGTGTTAGTAACTGATACCTTTTTTAAAATCGATGAGTACCGGATGCTAACACTATGGTTTCCTAGTCGGTACATGATACCAACCTGATGGATATAAATTTATGCTAAAGTTCACCCAAATTGAGAATTACAACAATTTCCGAACACCTGTTACTCCAGTTAAACCATACATACTGGCCTTCATCGATATCAGTTATCACATTTCGCGGTAAGCATGACATCATTCAATTCAATATATTACAGTTAAATACTGTTTGTTGCGAAGAACTAATATGTATGCAAGTATGTATTAGGTTTTGCGAACCTAGTAACAAATTAGTTCAGTTGTGAACAAAGGCAGCATGAACGGAAAGTATAATCTCATGCACATTCGTTTCGTGCTTACTGGCGACTCATCGCAAAACCTATTATATACTTGCAAATATATTGCTTCTTCGCAACAAACAGTATTTAACTGTAATATATTGAATTGAATGATGTCATGCTTACCGCGAAATGTGATAACTGATATCGACGAAGGCCAGAGTGTATGGTTTAACTGGAGTAACAGGTGTTCGGAAATTGTTGTAATTCTCAATTTGGGTGAACTTTAGCATAAAGTTATATCCATCATGTTGGTATCATTTACCGACTCGGAAACCAGTGTTAGTATCCGGTACTCATCGATTTCAAAAAGGTATCAGTTGCTAACACAATAGCCATAGTGTTAGTATCCTTTACAGACTCGGTATATATATTATATAGTGTGAGTTAGCATTGAAGTCGTATTGTCGTTGACTTCAGATTATGTTAGCTTCACTATTACAGGGTTACACATTCGTCTAGGAGATTGTACCGTCCTATTATTCCACATTCTTCTACCGAATATATAGTGGTTAAAGGGCGTAATGCCGGCTCCTACTGATGAGTCGCCAGTAAGCACGAAACGAATGTGCATGAGATTATACTTTCCGTTCATGCTTTCTTTGGTTTATCCTTCTGGTCACAACTGAACTAATTTGTTACTAGGTTTGCAACACCTATTACATACTTGCATATATATTAGTTCTCCGCAACAAACAGTATTTAACTTGATTATGGTAGTTCTCAGATTTGTTTAGTGTCATGAGCGTACCACTGATAAAAGCCCCGAAAGATAAAGAATGGACGTTAAAGCCTTGTGTTTCACAAGAATGTTCGTGTATTTGAAAATTCTTCAATTAGCAAAAATCCACAAATTCTTCGCGATTTATCTTTCGAAGTATACTCCATCGTCGGTAATAGACTCTGTTAGGGCAGGTAACGTACAAATAGCAGAAAATATAATTATAACATCAGCAACTTTTATGAAGTTTTAATTTTAATTTATTTTAGTTGATTTCCAAAGTAAAATTACACATAAATCTGCTCACCCTGATAATTCTACACATTATCCAATTTGATATTGGCCACTGAAATCATTTGAGCAGATTAACGCCGCTTCTATGAAGCTGAATGATCTCGTGCGACACATAAGTTACATTTAGAGTGTAACATGGGATTCTCCTTTCCCGTATGACTTACGGATCGCAAACTATGAATTTTTGGGTTATGACAATTATCCTGCATTCCGTGTATTTATAATTTATAAATAAGCTTAGATTTTAATGTAACGGGAATAATCTAGATCATATATTGTCGTATTAACAGTTTTAAATTTGAGCACTCTAAAAATCATTAGTTGCTGTTTAGCTGGTTTTGTTAGCCGCATGACTTATTGGATATATTATTGGAAACATATAATTCAGTGAGTACCCTTTCGTCAGTTGTTTTTCACAAATTTCCAGACTGGTTAGTCCAAAATTAAACGCTAAAGTATACAATAAAGTAGACATGACCTAAATTCCAGTGGCTAGATTAAACAATTGAATGGGTCATTTAAATTTAATTTATTGTTATTTATTTGGTGACCAGTCTTAAAAAAAGAATGATTCATTTAAATTTAATTTATTGCGATTTATTTCGTGGCCAGTCTAAACAATTGAATAAGTTATTTAAATTTAAATTTATTTTAATATATTTCGTGGCTAGCCTTAACAATTGAATTAGTCATTTTTATTTAAATTTATTGTAATTTATTTCGTGCCTAGCCTAAACAATTCAATGAGTCATTTGAATTTTAATTAATACTAATTTTTTGTGAAGCTTTAAAATTGACTAAATTACATCAATTTAAATTTATTTCGTTTCATTTTGTGGCTAGACTAAACAATTGAATGAGTCATTTTAATTTAAATCTATTAATAATTATATCGTGGCTAGCAAAAACAATTAAATGAGTCATTTTAATTTAAATTTATGTAATTTATTTCATGGCTAGCCTAAACAATTTAAATGTGTCATTTTAATTTAAAGTTATTGTAATTTATTTCGTGCCTAACCTAAACAATTTAATGAGTCATTTTAATTTAAATATATTGCATTTTATTTCGTGGCTAGCCTAAACCACTGAATGATTCATTTTAATTTATATTTACATAATTTATTTCGTGGCTAACCTAAACAGTTGAATGAGACATTTTAATTTAAATTTATTCTAATTTATTTCGTGCCTAGCCTAAACAATTTTTTGAGTTATTTTAATTTAAATTGGTTGCATTTTATTTCGTAGCTAGCCTAAACCACTGAATGAGTCTTTTTAATTTTAAATTATTGAAAATTGAATAAGTCATAATAGTTTAAATTTATTGAGGTTTATTCGTGGCTAGCCTAAAAAATTGAATGAGTCATTGTAATTTAAATCTATAGCTATTTATATCATGATCAGCAGAAATATTTGAATGAGTCATTTTAATTTTAATTTATGTATTTTATTTCTAAACAATTTAATGAGTCATTTTAATTTAAATTTATTGTATTTTATTTTTTGCCTAGCCTAAACCATTGAATGAGTCATTTTAATTTAAAATTATTTTACTCATGAACATATCTTTATATATAAATTGGAAAGCAAAACAAGATAGAAATATTTGAAAATTATTTTACTTAATTTCGTAACTAGGTTAAACAATTGTATGAGTCATTTTAATTTATATTTATTATTTTTTATTTCGTAGCTAGCCTAACAACTGAATGAGTCATTTTTATTTAATTTTATTGTAATTTATTTTGTAGCTAACCCAAAAATCTGAATGAGTTATTTTTATTTTGTATTTTATTTTGTCGCTAGCCTCAAAAAATTGATGAGTCATTTTAATTAAATTTTTGTGCAATTTATATCGTAGCTAGCCAAAACATTTTAATGAGTCATTTTAATTTAAATTTATTGTAATTTATTTTGTGGTTATCTTAGACATTCGAATGAGTCATAAAATGACTCAATCATTGATTGTGCGAGAAGTGATATCAGCCATTGTAATCAAATTTCCGAGCTCGATAGAAACCCCGAACCCGATGTATTTAACCAGTGGCACAAAATAACTAAACTATCGTCAGTCACACCTACTGACGAGTCTCAAATTTTCATACTCGTCGTCACAGCAAGGTGACAAACTGACCAGCGATGATTAAATCGCAATGCATATATAAGGAATGCCGAGTTAGATATGCGCCGCTGACCTCCAGTAATTTTTCATACATTGTAGTAGATAAGTAATGTTGACTCAAACATTTTCTATGCAATCAAAAGCTTTAGTTCTTTCAGATTTCGCCAAATACCTATACAAGTAATGCAGTTAAAAAATCCAAGATTGCGCGGGCATTGATAACGATTCTTTAAATCATATTTGCGAGCGTGAAATAAACACCAATCCCATTGTGTTTATCTAATCGCACATCATAGCCAAACTGCAGTCGGTGACACGAACTGGCCTTCCGTGATCACTATCAGAGCAAGACGGCAAATTGACTAGCGAGGATCAAACCGCAAAGTATGCATAAGCAGCGCGAAATTAGATATGCTGCCAACTTATAGTTTTCTCGCACACATATTACTTGACGGAAAATGTCCGTTGCACAATTTCTGTGCAATCTTGAACATTAAATGTGCGCTGTTTTTTTCTAAATGTATAAAAGTCATACAATTAAACACTCATTGATTGCGCAGGAAGTGATAGCAATTCTTGAAATCAATTTCGTTAACTTGATATAAACACAAATCCCACTGTATTTAACCAGTTGCATGACATAGCTATGCTATGTACACGCTTCGCTGTTAGGCCATCGTTAATCGGTTCGCCGGCTTGCTCGGTTGGTGACCATGGAAAGTCAAAATTCTTTAAAACGTGACACTGAACTAAGTTCTTAATGAGGTGAGCCAGATTTAATAAAAAACAGGGAGCCTACAAACTTGATCAAAACAATTGGTATCACCGACAGTGCATTCAAAGGCTGATTAATTCAATGATTTGTAGATTTTTTTCCAAATGAGCTAAACTATTATGATTTTTAATACATAGACATTGTGCAACAAACATTCCTGTCACATTAATGATATGCTTGAATACTGGTAATTCTATAAATGGTGAGAATTGATCCTCGTTATTCGATTCATCGTCGAATGCCGATGATCACCATAAAGTAAACACAAATTCCTTTATATTTAACCAGTCGTCGAACAACATAGCAAAACTACCGCCCATCACACTTAATGACGCCTTACGACCTTCCATGTTCATCATCTGAGTATGAC
>JAQBSW010008902.1:0-31565 GCA_029291075.1 Eudiplozoon nipponicum
AAGACGTACGATTTCGTTTTAATGGAAAAATCTACAAACAGACTGATGGTGTCGCAATGGGAAGCCCCTTATCTCCAGTGTTGGCTGAGATTTTTCTAGGGCACCTAGAAAATACATCATTAAAGAGTGACATAAGTAAATGTGCTCAATATATACGGTACGTGGATGATATATTTCTTGTACTTAAAAACAGGTCGCAATCACGAACATTGCTTCAAAGTTTCAACAAAGCACATAAGAATATCGGTTTCACGTCAGAGCACGAGAAAGATGATTGTCTGCCTTTCCTAGATGTACTATTAAAGAAAGAAACTAATGGTAAATTAAACAGAACAATTTACCACAAACCAACATGGTCTGCACAGTATTTGCATTACAGCAGTTTTGTGCCATTTCAATATAAATTATCAACAGTTCGTGGTTGCTTTTCAAGAACTGACAGGTTGGTTAGTCAAGATTCTAAAGAAAATGAATATAATAAAGCAATTAACGATTTAATGTCCAATGGCTATCCCAGACAATTAATTGAATCAATTATTAAAAGGGGAGTTAACCAGAAACAGACGTACTATGGGCCAGAAAAGAAAACCGTCTACCTAAACATCCCATTTAAGGGGATGCAGTTTCCCGAATGGCACAAAAGAAAGTTGAAGCAGTATTGACACGCACATTTAATGCAGCCAAACTACGAGTGTTATTTAGGGTAACACACTTGCCTTTACCAGCAATCAAAGAGAAACAGCCGTTAATGTCGATATCAAATATTATTTACCAATATACATGCGCAAGTTGTCGATCAACTTACGTAGGCCGATCGACCAGACGGTTAATTACTCGAATGAGAGAACATTGCAACTTGAACGCCTGGTTTAAATCAAATGGTGAATACACGTCTGCTATTGCGCAACACATCATCGAAACAACGCACGTATGTTCTCCAGACGTAGCATGTCAAAGTAATTACTAAATGCAGAAACAAAAGGGAGCTAGCCACATACGAAGCCTTATGGATAAACAAATTGCAGCCGGATTTATGTAAGCAGAAGAAGCACGTACAAGCATTGAGTTTGAACTGGATGTGACGCACGCAATTTGATTGGTTTCTATTTTTCACACTCGCTTTGTTCACGTATTTGTATCTTGTTTTGCTTTCCAATTTATATATAAAGATATGTTCATGAGTAGATATTTGAGAAGACCATGCGAAAGAAAATTTTCTTATATCTGATAAAATTTCTTTTTGTTTTTGCACATAAAAATGGTACAATGAATTTTATTAAAGCTCGCATTTCAAAAGAATCATCAATTTTGTTATTATTCTTTTCGTTCGCTCAGCACAGTGTTATTTGTGCAGTCATAGTATACCAGTTTTCTACACATTCTCCATTAAATAATTTTCCCATTAACCGTTGCTATCTGTAGTCATACATTTTTAAATAACATATACAGTCATAGTTGGCTTGTTTTCACGTTTGAGGATTTTTACAACGATGAGTAGGTTGTAATTATTTTCCTTAAAATATGTATAGTAGAAGTAGCAGTATTAATAATAATAATACCAATAATAATGAAAAAAGTAATAATAATTAATATTGCTATTACTTTAATAAATTTTATTATTATTATTGATTTTATATTTATTAAAATTATTTTTATTATTGCAACCTTTAATAATATTAACATTATTTCAATTTAAAAAAATATTATTTTGCCTTTACTATTTCTATTATTATTTTTTTAAATTATTAACATTTCATTTTTAATGCGAAAAGGAGATAAAAATAGTTTTTTTTAATTATTTTTTTCCGTTGCTTTGACAATGTTGATATTATTTTTATACGTGTTCTCATTTTTGCAGCATTTTAACTTTGTGTAGTTTTCGCAGGAATTTACAGCATTAATTAACTTACATATGACAATTATTATTACTACGTACAAACTTGCGGTTTGGCCACTTTTTTCATTGAAACAATGTGTTCACAAAAACGAAGTACGATGCAAATTCATACTTTTATTTAATTAGAACATTTAATCACAGTGTGCTTTTTTATCTGCACCCCTTCGTTTATATATATATATATATATATATATATATATATATAGCATATATATATATATATACAAATTCATTATACCCTTCTCTTGTGCAAAAAAATGAAATTTTATCAGATACAAGAAACGCTTCTTTCTCATCATCTCCTCAAGTATCTACTAATAACCATTTCTTTATGTACAAATTGGACGGAAAAACAAGAGTGTGGAAAAAAAGGAAACCAATCAGTTGCGTCCGTCGCCTCCAGTTTATGCTCAATGTCTGAACACGCTTCTTCTGCTTGCACAAATCCGGCTGCAATTTGTTTTTCCCTAAGGCTTCGTATGTGGTTAGCTCCCTTTTGTTATTGCATTTAGTAAATATTTTAAATGCTAAGTCTGGAGAACATACGTGTGATTTTTAGACGATGTGTTGCGCAATTGCAGACGTGCATTCACTATTTGATTTAAAACAGGCGTTTAATTTAAAATGTTCTCTCATTCGGGTAATTAATCGTCTGGTAGATCGGCCTACGTAAATTGATATACAACTTGCCGATGTATATTGGTAAATAACATTTATTGTCGACATTAACGTCTGTTTCTCTTTGATTGCTGGTAAAGGCAAGTGTGTTGTCATAAATAACACTCGTAGTTTAGCTGCATTAAATGTGCGTGTTAATGCCGCTTCAACTTTCTTTTGTGCCATTCGGGAAACTGCATCTCTCCTAAATGGGATGTTCAGGTAGACCGTTCTCTTTTCTGGCCCGTAATACGTCTCTTTTTGTTTAATTCCCCTTTTAATAATTGATTCAATTAATTGTCTAGGCTAGCCATTAGACATTAAATAGTTAATTGCCTTATTATATTGGTTTTATTTTGAATCTTGAAGGGTATAATTAATTTTTTTTTCTAATTAAGAAGAAAAACAACATTAATAACAAAGTGGATAATAGCCATTTATTTCGCGTATACTGTACTTCACTTTACTATCTTTCATTTATACCCATTCTGGGTTTTCATTTGATTATGTGGGTGGCAACATATCTGACTCAAATGAAAACCCAAACTGGCTATAAATGAAAGATTTTAAAGTGAAGTTTAGTATTCTTGAAACAAATGGCTATTATCCACTTTGTTATTAATGTTGTTTTTCTTCCTAATTATAAATATACTGTGTAATATTCGAAGGCAAGGTTCATTATATATATAGTTTGTTTTTTCCTGCTTTTAGCATGAATTAAATAGTTAAAGCGCGAATATGGCTCGCTAAACGTAGAATTAGCTTTCCTTCCAAATTAAACGCGTTTGTTCATATTTCATTGTCAACCGAGTAGTATTCGTTATATTCGTGCCAGCAATCGGACGAATTAAAGATGATGCTGCTTCGAAGTCGCCGTTGTAATTAAAACAAGATGCATTTACCAGTGTAGATCCAGTGTAACAGCAGCGCTAACACAAATTATAACAAAATGACTTCGTCAGCTGTTTTCTGTCTTCCACAAAAGCTACTGCATTCCAGTGAAAGTATACTTCCTAATTTTTGGATTTTCGTTTCAAAAACCTTTGTCACAGGTCTGTTCATCACAAGGGCTTGCAAAACGGAAAGCTCTGAAATAAGGGGAACAAAATATATTTGTTGGTAGGAATAGCAGGATCCGATAATTTAAAATTATCCTTTTGCGCAATACCTATCTGTTAAACTGCAGTGTTTTTTGCTTTAGTTTTGGCATAGTTGAAATATTACATTCACGCCTTTGTGAGAAGCTAACCAATTTGTGCAGTCACTCACAAGACAGCATCATCAAAATTTGTGTGATTAATAAGTTGAGAAGTACAACGGCACACAATGGCTATCGTCGAAATTTGTGTGGTCCTTTAGACCCATTTCTGTCTGCTAGTTGACTTATTCCCGACGTGGGCCGTAAGCCTGCCCATATGGCACTGGTTCGTCTACAGGCGTAAGTGTACATCACTTCTTAGTGCAGACTTGAAACGATTTGGTCCAGTCAGGTATGGTGGGCACCATAACCATCCTCTTTGCTCATGATGTCCAGTTGCGATTCAACACCCTTCGGTATGGAAACTGGAGAATAATCCTTGTCAAATATAGACATGTAACAATAGCCAGAGGAGGTCACGATGATATCAAATTCTGCTCACAAGTAATAAAATACTTTCAGGATAATTGGTCTTAAATTTAATATTTCAACATAAATTTTAATGAGGCTATGAATCAGACGTGAATAAGAAGTCAAACAAGAGGAAGATATCCTGACGCCAGATTCACATTATTTTTAATCAATAATTTGTGGAAATGAAGCATTTTACTCTAATAAAGTGAAGCATAGATTGTTTAATTTTACGTCTGTTTGATCACTTTTGGTTTGCCATTAAATGGTCTACATGTCCTCAATATTTACTCACGGAAAACAATTACAAAGTTTGTTAAATTAAGCATTTAATTTCTTGCTATTGTCAGTGCTTATTGGCAATATTTTAGATAACCACATAACCACATAGAATTAAACAACCAATGATTGCGAGGTGGTGGTAACAATTATTTAAATCAAGTTTACTGGTGTAATAAAATGTTATTGGTGTTTACTTGAAGCTCGCAAGCTTGATTTAAATAAATATCTACATAATTTGTCCCTTTGTACTACAGTATAAATGTCTTAAATTCGACGTTACCAAAGTTGATCTTTCCATTTACATTTAAACTTCCGTTTGCATATAGATTTTGAAATAGCTTTATCGCCTGTTTTTAAATCATCGTAAGATTGATAGTTGCATCGCATACTTGACATATACGTCATTTCTCTTACTGTTTTGTGTTTTCTAAATACATCCATTCATTCTCTCAGTAGTACCCAGGGCAGCACTTCTGCATAATTCCAAATCAATTTTATGGTCGGAATGTGCGCTGCTTTTTAATGCCATTTTGCAACAACAAAATCGTTGCATATATATATATATATATATATATATATATATGTATATGATTGGACTGGTGTTTATATTAGGAATACAAAATTCATTTAAATATTTGTTATCAGCGAACGCGCAACCAATGACCATTTATCAATAGGAATTTGCGCTTTTGATAAAGTTTACGCAACGAAAAAATCGCTATGGAGGTCATATCTAAAACGATAGCTTGCTTCGATAAACAGGAATTCAAATGCTTTGGGATTTAAAGTGTGAACAATGGCAGATTATAGAATAGAATCTGGCGCGCCATCAGTTCTAGACTTTCCTCAAAATCTGCAGACTTCAATTGAGCCGGCTTTCCACTTTCTGATTGGCACTTACATTAATGACAGATAGTATTATTCTACTTCTTCAACTTAAAAGCCGAACAGGGCTACTTCGGCTGATGAGAAATGTCCCACTGTTAACAAACAATAGAAAAAACGTCAGTGCATTCATTCATATTTCGCATACCCTCCTTCGTCGTTTTACAATACTTCACGTGACTTAGAAACAAATTTTGAAAGAAGGTCTCCTTCAACTTTGTTTGTTGGTGTGCTTGATCTTGGGTATTAGAAATTCTCGTGAGTGTCATTCACAAATACGTGAATTCTCATAAATTCTAAACCAATTAGAATAGATAAGCAAGATGAACCTCACATAATGAAATAATTGTTTTACATTGCCTTGCGTTATCGTAAAGCTATGCATAGATATAGGCTTGCATGAACATAAATACGCTCAAACCTATTAACATGACATCCTATATCTATTAGTGCTAATAGTAGACAAATAGTTTTTTTTAAATGATCCATGACGTACTGATTCTACAACCTAAGAATTGAAGCCAGCAGATGCAAGTAGCTAGTTCAGGCCTAAAACGTAAATAAGACAAAAAGCGATCTGCCCCATTCGCCACCATATGTGAATCGACGGCATTGAATCTTAGCCCTTAGACTAAGGTCGTCACCAGCTAATCAGAAACACATGCGTCTTTGAGACTACACTTATTGCTGACGGATACCAGAGTGTGGCCAAATTGTACTTCTTCGCATATATTGTTAATTGTTTGCTTATTCTATTCTGACTATAGCTCCAACACCACCAATAGATGTTAAAATAGAAATGCCCATAAATGACCGTGACGTAACATATATCAAATGGTTGGAACCATTGTCGAATGGAGGGGCTCCAGTTGATTACTTCCAGTTAAAAATATCGCCAGACATAACCATCAATTCGACAATTAACTCCGCCTTTACGTATAAAGTCATGAGCAACTGTGATGTAGTTTATGTAGCAGCAGTGAATGCATTTAGTATGTCAAGCTATTCACACAATACACCAGGTAATTTTAGACATGATTATTTAATTTTGTAAACAATTTCATTTCTGTTAATTTTAACCTTTTTACTCTGATTAATTAACTTATTTATTGTGGCATCGAATCTTTTTTTAAATGTGCGCATTTTTCCGAAAGTCTGTTTAGTCAAGTCAAGCTAGAAATTGACCTATCATCAATGTAATTAATTATTCATATGCAGACCTGGTATATTAATTGTGGTGAAAATTACATTTTGATTTAGGAATGATCCAAACAATACTTTAAAAATTGTCAATTAATATATTTCTATATTACTTGATTTCGAACAACAATGCATATATAAGATAGGCGAAATTAGATATGCAGTTCTAATCTCTGGTATTCTTGCAAAAATTGTAGTTGATACGAAATGTTACCTATACAAATGCCATGCAGTCACGAGAATTAAAGTATTTCAGATTTTGCAACAAGTGTATACGTTTAACAATAATTGATTGCGCGCGATGAGGTAACAATTCTTTAAATAATTTTTGAAGTAAACACCAATGCTATTGAATTTAACCAGACGTCGAACAGCATAACAAAACTACCACCAGTTGCAACGCACTGACGTGTTTCGACCTTCCATGATCATCCAAAGAGTACGACGGCAAACTGACTAGCGAGGATCAAACCGCATTGCATATATTTATTGAAAAAATTAGATATGCCGCTCTCACCTCTAGTAGTCTTGCATAAATTGTATGTGATTAGAAATTTTGGCTGCACACTGTCTATGCAGTCACGAATATGAGCCGTTTGTCACTTTCGCCATACACACACACACGCATATATATATATATATATATATATATATATATATATATATATATAATATTATTAAAAAAATTGATTGCGAGGGTGGTGGTAACAATTCTTTAAATCAAGTGTGCGAGCTTGAAGTAAACACGAATCCCATTGTATTTAACCAGTCGTCGAACAGCATAACAAAACTACTGCCAGTCGCAACGCACTGGCGCGTTTCGACCTTCCATGATAACCATAAAAAAACGACGGTAAACTGACTAGCGAGAATCAAACTGCATTGCATATATATATATATATATATATATATAAAGAAAAATTTATATGCAGCTCTTACCTCTAGTAGTCTTGCATAAATTGTACGTGACTGGAAATGTCGGCTGCGTAATTTCTATGCAGACAAGAACATTAGATGTTTGTCACTTTCGCCACACACACACACTTACACACATGTATATATATATATATATATATATATATATATATATAGACAATACAATTAAACAATAATTGATTGCGCGTGTGGTGGTAACAATTATTTAAATCAAGTGTGCGAGCTCGTAAATCTAATGATTGTCCTTACGTTTTACTTGACAGGAATGTGCGATTGTACAATAATTTGTCAAACTTTGATCGATTGTACGCCTATTTATTAAGTAAACGGATGATGCAACATTCCACAAATGTTACAACCATCCTACGTCGATTAGTTATAATTAGCCAAAATTATGAAAATTAGAGAAATTCAGCAAAAATTTCCTGTCACTGTATTACATCATAACAGATATCCATTACTTTATGTATAGCCTTAATATTCCTTGAAATATCAAAAACTATGAAGAAGAATATTCAGGATTTATTCATTGACGTGCAAAAACATTTTCGCAAGCTTGATTGGTACGGAAAGAAACTAGAACTAGTATTTTTGGTCGGTGCACGCGTAGATAAATAAAATTTATAAAATAGTTGTTCTTGTATAAATTTTATAGTTTATAGTCGTATTTATTTTGTAGGTTCTTATTTTTATGACCACCCACTGATGTCTCTGCGAACAATAAGCTCCAAGAAGCCAGATACTATCTATCGTTTTCAGTCTTGTACCAAGAATTTTACAGAACGTCAACAGTTAATAAATTATGTAGTTCTAACCAAGAAAATTTTTATTATTGTTTAAATAATCATCATTTCGTTTTCAAAATCTAATAAAATTTATAATATATACTAGAATTTCTTCTTTACTCGGATTGCAGTGCAAAGAATCAGGATCATTATTCTTTTAGTCCTGAGCCACAGAGCGCACTGAAAGCTCTTGAAATACTTGGTTTTCGCCTCAATGTTATAATTTATTTTCGTATTTATCGTACTGAGTTTTCTAGGTTTGGAAAAGCATTGATTTCATGTATAAATTTTGTTCAACCATTTTTATACATTTTCAATTGTACATAGAAAAAATTTTGTATTTAAATTTAAATCCATTATTAAACAAATTTAGTGTTGAAAAGCAATTCATTCAGTAAACCGGTTTCGTACATATTGGAATCTCTACACACACTATCCAACATTTACCGCGGATAGCGCTCGAACCTAAGCATGTCTGCCTCGAAGTTTGTTGCTCTAGCCATTGAACCATCCTACCACATACTACAAAAAATGTTTACTTATATATTAACTAATGATTCTTGGTTAGATTTTCTGGACATGACGTGATGACTTCCAAATAAGGACGAGTCCGGTCTACTGGATAAATTACATTTTATAAAATATACAATACTTGGTTTATACTGGTAAATGTATGTACGTAACTGGACTGGTGTTTGCATTGTTTATTTAAATAATATATTTAAATATCCTTGTTATAACCCGAATTTTATTATACATAAAAATGTTTATCTAATAATTAACCAGGTTTTTACAAATTAGGTTGTTCTTTCGTTTTACAGGCATTGGTGTTAAATTTCCTCTAATCCGTTATGCTATGGTCATGATTTCATGCGCTTGTTCCAAAAATAAAATCATACCTGTTGCAGTTAACTGAGTGGTTTCTAAATTAATTCGAGATTGTCCACGCTTAGTGTTTACGACGGCAAAGCCAGTCAGATAGGATTTGCAATTTGGGCCAGACTCCATAAGTTAATCGTGTACAGTAGAAAAAGTGGAAAAAGAAGAGATTGCGTAAACTCATGATTTACAATCATCGTTATCACCAAAATATATTTACAAATAGACATAAATTTCTTTAATTAAGCAGATTTCTCGAGTCGTATATGACTCTAAGTTTTGGACAGTGTAATTTTTTCTTACGTTTAATATAACACAGATATAACTACAAGTAGAAAAGTAAAATACATTCGTTTAAACTAGTTTCAAAGTTCTTGGTTAATATTTAGAATTGAACGGAATTTCAGCACAAAACCTACTAATTAACGAAATTATTGTCAACAAGTAACGAACTTATTAATAGCACTAAGTTTTTTTCTAGTAAATTGCAACAAAGTCGGTTGCCATCGTATTTCCGATAGGTTGACACCTGTTTATCTTACTTTTGATATGAAGGTCATGGCAGTCAGATAAGTTTTTGCAATTTTTGCTAACCTCATTGAAAATTATTAAAACTGAACAGAAAATGTGTAAAATGAACGAAGTTCATTTTAAAAATATACAATTATCTTGGACACAACCACGAGATTGTTATGCGAAGAAAAGCGAAAATTTCTTCTTTAAAGCAGCTTTGTGTGCCAATGTGGGGGATTTCAAAAGATGATCGGGAATTCTTCCTTAAGTCACTTAATCAAGGGCTTAATTTGAACTGCATTTGAGCTATTTTACTAGCACAACTTTTCTTTGTCATACATTTAAAAAAATGTTTTTATTCCTAATTTGGATATCACAAGCTTAGAATTGACTTTTGTTTAAGTTGTTTTCTATGCGGAGTTCAAGTAGGCCAGATACGATTTGTAAATTTTAGCTGACGTCGCATGAGTGATAAAGGTTTATTAGAGAATATGCCATATGACACGCTGCTACTCACAATTAATATCACGAGTTGATATACTTCAAGTCATTTCCTATTGTGCACTCATTTTTTGAGTTATAAATGTTCAGTCGAAATGCAAACAGTATAGATAGAGAATATACGGATTGGCAATTTTTGTAGAAAACAGTAATACTTTTCTAAGAATTCTGATGACATACATAGTAACTGTGTTGGTAGAACTCGAAGGGAGACCAAGTCTATTGCGTGAATGTTATGCAATATGACTGGCATTCCCATTGTCGGAGGCCTACGTACAGCCGTGAAATCAGCAAATGTTTCTTTAAAGACTAGGACAAAAAAGTGAACACCGAATAAACAAACGTACAATTCAGTGATCCTTTTCTAGGTTATCAAGGATTTTTCTTCCAAGTTTATATTTTTCCTCAATCCATTTTGATATTGGTTAACGGTACACAGCACTGCATTATATATTAATAGAGATGTACGATTGCACGCCTCGAAATCGAATACTAGTTTCAGAAATAGATAAAGTAAATTGGATTAAGATTAGTTCATACGTGGCTTGATAATCAATTTTCGGATTAATAACACTGCAATTATTCGCCTGACATTTTAAAATATTTCTTGCCATTGTTTTTATCTATTACTTAACAGTTAATAATTAAAATGATCAGTTTGCTTAAAATATTACCATGATCTTTCTTTCTGTGGTTACTTTCATGCCATACCTTCATTATTTCTTAATTAAGTTAATTATTTATATACAAACTTTTAGATAATATACCCATGCATGATTTTGCTATTGGTATATTTTGATTGTTTTGCTCCCTCCATCACCCCAGGTGTATTCCTTAATTACGTTCTGTCACAGTATTATAACGTTCAGTCTGGCACACTGCAGTTCTAATATAAGTGTATGCAATTATGTCAAACTGAATTAAAAAATAGTTATTGAAACAAACTCATACCCCGAAATCTCTAATCTTGTAAGGCCTTAACTTTTATTATGTAGCCAGTCAGTCGAAGGAATAAATGAAGCTGTTTAAACGAGGTTTATCACTTTTTTTAAAAATTTCGTCTATATTTGGTGTGATGGACTATAAACTAGTGAAAGTACTTAACAGCAATTAATAAAGTGTATGAAATTTGAAGAAATGATTCTTGTTAGTCTATATAGGAAACAGGTATTTGTGCAGCCCCAAGCTGCGTAAAAATTTAGTTCTTTAAAATGCATGTAAAGCCAAGGAAACTTTCAAAGAATTTGACGAACAAATGAGAAAAATTATCAATGTGAGGACTTTTGCTTACTATTAATTCAACATTGTTCCTTAGCATTTATTTAATAATTGATCAACAGGTGCCGTTTATGGTCAGGTTAAAAAAACTTTCTGTTTCTTCTAAAACATTAAAGATATACTATAAAAATGCATTTCAGCTGCTGTGGCATTTTGCACATCTAGAAAATTAATTCTAGGAGTCTGAATCATCTATCCTTCCTTCTAGACACAGTTTAATTAGATAAAATCCTAAAACAGAACGACAAATTTAGGAAAAATCGGAATGATACCTTCGGGATGGAGAAAGAAAGGAGCTATCTCGTCTTAGAAATCCAACTAACTCGAGAAAGAAAAATTTATAAATTTACAAAACTTTAAAAAACGATAACAGCAGAACTCTGATATCACACAAAGTAAGCATAATTAACCATCTTTAAAGCAGAACGAGGCTTATCGGGGAAGAGCTTGAATGCCGACAATAGATTTGTAAATGAATAAAATATCAAAGAAGCTACACTGTTGTTTAAGTTCAACATCGTCCGATTTGTGTTTTAGAAGAAACTAAAGAACTGCTTCCTAAACTTACTTTTTCAAGATCGAGAAGATATCCCAAAAATCGCTTGATGACAATACTTATATAAAATGTTAATGTTCTCAAAATTATTGGTTAACAAATGGTTCAGAATACTGCATTTTGTGGAACTTGACGCCAATTTTTAATTGGTAACGTTCTTCCACCACCCGCGCAATCAATTATTGTTTAATTGTATTGTCTATATATGTATATGTGGCGAAAGCTGCAAATAGTTAATGTTCGTGACTGCATAGAAATTGTGCAGCCGACATTTCCAGTCAAGTTCAATGTATGCGAGACTGCTAGAGGTGAGGGCCGCATGTCTAAATTTGATTTCCGTATATATTCAATGCGGTTTTGATCCTCGATAGTCAGTTTGCCGTCGTACTCTGATGATGATCATGGAAGGTCGAAACGCGTCGGTGCGTTGCGGCTGGCGGTAGTTTTGTTATGTTGTTCGAAGTCTGGTTAAATATAATGGGGTCGGTGTTTACTTCAAGCTCGCAAACTTGATTTAAAGCATTGTTACCACCACCCGCGCAATCAATTATTGTTTAATTGTATTGTCTATATATGTATATGTGGCGAAAGCTGCAAAATAGTTAATGTTTGTGACTGCATAGAAATTGTGCAGCCGACATTTCCAGTCAAGTTCAATGTATGCAAAACTGCTAGAGGTGAGATTCGCATATCTAAATTTGATTTCCATATATATTCAATGCGGTTTGATCCTCGATATTCAGTTTGCCGTCGTACTCTGAGGATGATCATGAAAGGTCGAAACGCGTCAGTGCGTTGCAGCTGGCAGTAGTTTTGTTATGTTGTTCGTAGACTGGTTAAATACAATGGGGTTGGTGTTTACTTCAAGCCCGCAAACTTGATTTAAAACATTGTTACCACCACCCGCGCAATCAATTATTGTTTAATTGTATTGTCTATATATGTATATGTGGCGAAAGCTGCAAAATAGTTAATGTTCGTGACTGCATAGAAATTGTGCAGCCGACATTTCCAGTCAAGTTCAATGTATGCAAGACTGCTAGAGGTGAGAGCCGCATATCTAAATTTGATTTCCATATATATTCAATGCGGTTTGATCCTCGATATTCAGTTTGCCGTCGTACTCTGAGGATGATCATGAAAGGTCGAAACGCGTCAGTGCGTTGCAGCTGGCAGTAGTTTTGTTATATTGTTCGTAGACTGGTTAAATACAATGGGGTTGGTGTTTACTTCAAGCTCGCAAACTTGATTTAAAGCATATTTCAATCTTGATGGATAAAAATTCTTCGTATAAGAAACTGAAGGCGACAGATCAACATTGTCAAATGGGTCTTAATTATCATTAGAAAGATGGTGTCGCACATCTGAAAAATGGTTTAAACTAAGAAATCTAGATCTAAATTACCATTTGTGCATATTTGATACCTGTCAGTTGAAAATCCCTTTAATGCACGTGCTGCAGCCGACAGACCGACATTTTTGAATGTGCCGCGTTTATAATAATGCAGATGATGTCGCACACCTTCTGAGGGGCTACACTCTGAAGTCTGGATCTACATTACCAAGTGGGCATCATTAATTTTTGGTTGATAAAAATGTCTACGGCGCATCTGTTGCATCCTACAAAACTATAAGGCCGTGTGTGCACCAATTATCATTAGACAACTGATTTTGCACATCTTGAGTGTGGGTTACACTGTAAAATTTGGATCTAAACTACAATGTGTTTAACATTTGTCGATTAAAATACGTATAATGCGCATGTTCAGCAGCCTACTAATATTCAGCGTCGAATGGATTTACAGCATTTTTAGACAGATATCGCGCCTCTAGACAGTGGTTAACACGTTGAAGACTGTGTCAGTAATACTATGTGTGTATCATTCATCCTTGTCGGATGAACCGGACTAAAGCAAATTTACTAAAGCAGATGTACTAAAGCCTAAAGATCTACAACATCTAGAGGACCTAAATCATAATTAAAAGAAAAAGTCGCACAACTAATGAAGAGGTTACACTATAATGTCTGGATCCATATAACCAAGTGACCTTCATTCACTCTAGACGGATAAAAAAACGGTGGCTCAGTTACAGAGGCCGACAGGACTTCAATGTTGAATGGGCCTCAAATTAAATAAGGCGGAATAATTTTGCTCACCTGGTGAGAGGGTTACATTATAAAATCCAGATCTACATTACAATGTGTGCATCAGTGAGTCTTGTCGATTACAAATGGTTATAAAGCGAGTATTGCAGCCTGCAGATCTCCTGTATCCAATTGACCTCAATTATCATTTGTCATAAGGTATCCACACCTAAAGAGTGGGTTTCACTTTGCAGTGTGCATCTATACTACTATATGTGCATTCTTCCCTTTTTTCGATTAAATCAGTCTATTGTGCAACTGTTGCAGCCTACAAATCTACAAATTCGATTTGACCTCAAGTTTCATAAGGTAAAATACGTTCCGCTGTCACATAGCAGATTAAACTATGAAGTCTTGATCTACACTACCATGAGTGCATCTATCGCTCTTGGCGGATAAAATAGTTTTGGCGAGATCGTTCAAGCCGACGGATTTGCTGTGGCGAATATACCTCATTAATAATTAGCCAGATTTCGCGCACCTAGAGGTAGGATTTCACGACGGAGTGTAAATTTACACTAACATGTATGCATCATTATTTTCGTCGAATAAAAATTGTTATAGCCCATGTGTTTCAGCCTAAAGATCTAGAGTGTTGAGTGGTCCTCGATATTTGCACTATACCAAATGTGTATTAATTAATTGAATGAATAATTTTTGCTCAAGTGATAATCTTGATATAAACACCTATCCATTATGTACATACATTTGTCAGTATAAACTAAGCATTTTATAATGTAGAAAAGGCAATTCAACAAATAACCGATTTCATCCTTACTAGGAGCTCATCATGTACTATTCGGTAAAAATTCTGGACAGTACGTGATGAGTTCCCAATGAGGACGAAATCGGTCTACTGGATGAATTGCCTTTTCTTAACCGTACGCTGCTTAGTTTATACTGACAAAGTATGTACACAATGATACAGATGTTCATATCATAATCGATAACTTGATTTAAAATAATTGTGCATCAACTACCCATGTTAGACGAAAACTATAAACCAACCTGTACTGAGGACATTTTCTATTAATTTTGAATACATTCATCATCTTATGTATTATAAATGTAAAACAAAAGCTTACACATATATAAATTTGGCTATTAAGTTTACTTAATAGGCTGAGCTACGATGATAGTTTCGTATAGCAATTTCGTGACATTCAAATAACTATTTCCATGCCAATTACTCTGTGCGAAACTAACAATAAATTCGGTATTAATTTGGTGTTTAAACAGCTCTCTTTAGTTACAGGCTTTTATATAGTATTCCGTTGAAGTTAAAACGTCTCAGTATGTGTACCCAGTACCAGGGTTTCTAATCTGTGCGGTTGATTACATAGAGTTTAGGACCGATGCTTATTTCCAGACTGACACCATGAATTTTTAAAAAATGGCCTATCATCCAAAATGTTTCCGTGAACTGTTGTACAATACTGTCGCAAAAAAATTACCTGCATAAGATTCCGCTAACACAAGGCGACAAGATACATTATAATTTCTTAAATTATTACCTGCAAATAATATATCTGTAGGCAGATTTTCTCGAAAATTAACTTGTTTTGCAATTTAAATATATAATTCTGTCGTATTATTTATCAAAAATGGATGTTTTAACGCCAAAAATTCTATCATTAATTCCATCAAACAACATTTGTTCTAAATGGAATCACGTTTTATACACAAATTATCTCGAGCAAGGAGCACAAAAACGATTTAGTCGAAGAAATGAATATGTTCCCGATTGTGCCAGACAAGAAAAAAATGTTATTCAGATTGCAGCATGAACAAAAGATCTAATCTCTTGTGCAAATCTGGTTCGTGCTTCCTAGTGACTTATTAGTAAGGACCGGCACTAAAACTCAGACCCACTCAACACTAGGCCAAGAAATGTTGGAAAATTGAAGGATTCAGTTTCATATATGTATGTGTACTAAAGCCTTAGCTAAGTCAACTTCAATAAAATATTTTAGCAATGCGGCTTTAAAAAAATTGTTAATAATATGAACCCAGCCTTTAATGTGTGTCAGCAACATAACCATTTTAGATGAGCTAAGTTTCACCCAGATTCATAATAGCAGTTTATCTCAGCAACTAATAATCAATGAATCATCAAATGAGAAATAATACGTCGATTTAAATAGAATTATTCATATACTAGACTCAAATGAACATTCTTTAAATCAAGTTTGCGAACTTGAAGTAAACACCAATCCCATAGTATTTAATAAAACTACCGCCAAGTGAAAATTATCCTATCTCCGAAATCATGCTGCTTGCAGCATTAACAGGATGGCTACATGTTACGTATATACACGACAACCATAGAGTTGGTACGATGTACCGACTCGGAAACCATGATGTTGCCACAAATTACAGGCTCGGTATATACATAATACATAGTGAGTTGACTTTGAGCTGGCATTGTCGAAGACTTTATATGTATTTAGCTCCATTAATATTGCTTGAACTCCGTTTGGTGTTCTAAAATTATAATTTTTATTCTCTTAAATTTCTTTCAAAATATATTGTTACTTTGTGTTTAATATCATGCTCAGTCAACGATTCATCACACCATATATTGACCAATAATTAAGCCAATGAGAAACGTGCTTTGAGCAGCCACATTTAAAATTAGGATTGACTAAAAAATCATAGATTGTGCAGCTTAAGAAAAAAATATTTGAATCAAGGTTGCGCGCTTGTGATAAAAATAAAGTTAATTAGATAAATATATATTTATCAGCATCAACTAAGCATTATATAAGGTAGCATAAGTAGTTTATCATGTAGACCGGTTTTGTCCTTATTTGAAATTCGTCAAGTTTTGTTTCCGACTTTGTCGAGGACGAGGTTCGATACTGAGAATACTCGCTTCAGAATCTGGGACTCTAACTACTACTCCAGTCTACCGCACGCAACACACAATTAACTATTAGATACGAACCATTTTTACTATAATCAAGATTGCGATATAAATACCTGATCATTTATTTACATAAATTTGTCAGTATAATCTAAGTATTGTATAGTGCGGAAAAGGCAATTCATCCAGTGGACCGGTTTCGTCCTCATTGGAAACTCACCACGTATTATCCAGAATTTTCCGCGGACAGGGCTCGAACCTTGGGTTTAATCTGCTTCAGAATCTGTTGCTCTAACCACTGAGCCACCCTGCTGAAACAATTTTGTTTGGCGGGTCTTCCGTTTACGGGGAGCATATGCGGCATCTGTTTTTTACTTAAAGTTCTAACGAACGACCTATTATATTTCACTATATGAAAGAAATCACGCCAACTGTGGTAGTTGAGTGGAAATTGAGATTTAGAAAATTTTAATACACATAGATTGCACGAAAGATAACAATAATTATTTAAATCAAGATTTTCTATTTAAGGCAGTAGTCATGCAATTGTGCTACTGTATATACCAAGTAAGCATTTGATGCAAAAAATAACACAAAAAATTAAATCTATCTAATACAAGCTACAGTTACTGAATGGAAATTTCCCTGTGCATGCGTCAGACTCAAATGTTTTCCTTGTGTAGGTGTTGGAATCGTGAGTATAGCCAAAGCATTTACAATTCTGTACAAGTAAATTTATTTTTTATTTTCATGCGCCATTCCGCACTTAAGGTATACATCAACAGTAAGGGAGAGCTAAAAGCAAAAATTTTACAAACCAGTAATAAAATAAATCCATGATAAACAGCTTGAGCACTAGTTTATGAACAATGGGTTTAATTGAAACATCAAATTGAAATAAACAAGTGTCAGAAAATAAATTAACTACTGAAAGAAACATCTTAATTATACTATAATGAAAGGTGGTAATTGACATAAATGACTGGTAATTAGTATCATACAGAGTAATTAGTCTAAGTTCATAGAGACAATATAGCAATTAAAAATGATGAACAAAAATTTAAAAAGATTTTATAATATTTCTTCTTAAAATTGATTAAAACAAGTAGAAAATTTTCATAGTCACATTTGAGCTTATTCCGATCTTAATTTTCTGCTGAAGCTAGTTTCATATTCTGATTTGTGCAGGCGTTAATTCTTAGCATTGGCTATTGCAACGTTCCAAATGGAGCCTAGCAAATTTTCTCCCGCTACTTCATACATGAATTCTTCATTTTAATACACTTAAATAGATATCGCAACCAATTTCACTGTTGTGTTAGGGCGTAACTTATATATTTTGGCAAAAATCCCAGATAGGTATTGTTTGTGGCGGAGAAATAAGATATATGCAGTTGTGTATTAGGTGTTCCGCATCTATTAATAAATTAGTTCAAATATTATCAGAAGGATAAACCAAAGCCAGCACAAAGAGAAAGTATAATCTACAGCACATTCGTTTCGTGCTTACAAGTGACTCACCAATAGAAGCCGATATTACGCCCATTACACACCAATGATTCTTGTGAGGAATGTTGTAAAGTAGGACGGTACAATCTCATATACGAATGGGTAAACCTGCAGTAGTGAAACTAATTTCATAAAGTCTTCGACAATGGACTTCAACCCAAAACGCTAAATTTATAAGTGGTACCAACACAATGGAATTAATGTATAATATATATATATATATATATATATATATATATATATATTTCTATATATATATATACCTCTATAATAGTTACGAAAATTATGACTTTGCTGGTTTTGGTACCCTTAAATATTATATATATACTATATATATAGTAAGTTGGCTTTAAATCCATTTTCAAAACTTTGTATGAGTTAGCTTCACTACTGCGGGTTCTTCTATACTATATACTTTCCTATACTGTCTTTGGTTTATCCTTCTGGTCATATTTGATCCATCCCCAATTATTGGATGTCTGATCTATACTGAATGACACACAAAAGAGTGCCGGCTAAGATTATCGTTAAATGCAATTTTCTGTTCTCACCAGCTTACATCAATTTGGTACCCAATACACGAGATTACATGTTTTACATTGAATTTCATATAATTATGATGTTTATAACGCGCCAAATTGCTTTCTTAGGTTAGATTGCTCACTGAAAAGAATACAAGACAGTTTAAAACTCTATTTCATTTAAATGCTACCTATGTCACTTTCATGTTAGGTTTGATGTTACGTAGTGCTAAGATATTCAGTTTTCTTTCACTCACCGAGATTTTGTACAGTTCGAGTTATTTTTAAGCAGGACATCCATTATCGTTGCCTTTAATTTTGTTTTAATACTAATGCTCATATGAAGTTCTACAGTATAACTCTCTTGCCCTTTCCCACAAGGCGCATGTTTTTTGAGGTGAAATACCAGTTTCTATTGGTGAATTTCGAAAAAGCACAAAACGCATTGGATCATGATATTCCAACTTTTATTCAAACTAGTTCAATTATGACCAGAAGGATAAATCAAAGGCAGCATGAACGAAAATTACGATCTCGTGTACATTCGTTTCGTGCTTACTGGCGACGAATCTGTAGGAGCCGGTATTACGCCATTTACCGACTATAAATTTGTGTGATGAATGTGGGAAAATAGGACGGTACAATCTCCTACCTCTCCTCACCCAAAAAAAAGGGCGTAATACCAGCTCCTACTGATGAGTCGCCAGTAAGCAAGAAACGAATGTGCACGAGATTATACTTTCCGTTCACGCAGTCTTTTGTTTATCCTTCTGATCATAATTGAACAAACTTGTTACTATAAAACAATAATTGATTGCGCGGGTGGTGGTAACAATTCTTTAAATCAAGTTTGCGAGCTTGAAGTGAACACCAACCCCATTGTTTTTAACCAGTCGTCGAACAACATAACAAAACTACCGCCAGCTGCAACGCACTGACGCGTTTCGACCTTCCATGATCATCATCAGCGTACGACGGCAAACTGACTATCGAGGATCAAACCGCATTGAATATATATGGAAATCAAATTTAGATATGCGGCTCTCACCTCTAGCAGTCTTGCATACATTGAACTTGACTGGAAATGTCGGCTGCACAATTTCTATGCAGTCACGAACATAAACTGTTTGTAGCTTTCGCCACATATACATATATATATAGACAATACAATTTAGCAATAATTGATTGCGCGGGTGGTGGTAACAATGCTTTAAATCAAGTTTGCGAGCTTGAAGTAAACACCGACCCCATTGTATTTAACCAGACTTCGAACAACATAACAAAACTACCGCCAGCTGCCATTGTTATTTTTGGTCAGAATTTGCAAATATGCAATTAGTAAATGGTCATTTGATGTCTTCCTATCGCTTCAATCATCCTCGGTCAACACTATGACTCTCGGCAAATCCACATTTACGCCATTCATTCTAAAGTCAGAACAGTCAGTCGACTCCCATATTCATTGATTCGTAGCTCGTCATCAATATTTATTTGTATGCTAGCTCTGGGAACATTGACTCATAGAATTCAAGGTTACACAGCTTCACAACCATTGTTTTTTTACCAGCCTCCAGATGAAAATATTCGAGTATATTTACTAAATTGATCACACAGGTATTAATGTGACTGCCAGACTTATAACGGATTGTTTTTAAGATCATAAACGTTGGCAGAACGCTAAGTGATCTGTATCCAAGTGTGCCACATGCCAGAAGAATAAAATTACAGACAATCATTATAAGTTAGAACATATCAAAAAAGCTCCTTTGCAATAGCCATGTTTTACAATGACGTCGTCTATTTTACTTGAATTTATGGTTTTAGTATTTTAATTGCGCTTCATGTGATGGACTGAACGCGAGACAAAAAACATCGACGCATAGTCGAATTGACTTGTAGTGATATTGTATTTTGATACGCTACGCTGTTTTAGCATGCATCTTCATTAATGTCAACTGGGTCGCTTTATTTGCATTAATATTTCCTACAATACGCTCCAGTATATGAAAAACATCTCCGTAGATTTGATTTATACATTCTATGTTGCATAGACATGCCTGTCTAGTCAACTCCCATATTTACTAATTTTGTAGGTTACGGCAAAGTTTTGTAATTTCTCATCCTAGACTTCATTCCATTAATATATCAGCTCAGCAACCGAGACAATTTTAACGTCCAGTCCTCGTTCATCTACAACTTCAGAGCTGCAGAAATTGAATTTTTAGTTACGACTTTTACGTAGCATCGCAATAACTTATTAATCGCAGTCCTCAGTGAGATTTTCTCAAAATCCAAGAAAACATATTAACACAAATCACAGTTTATTTTTCATAAATTCTAACTCATGAACGATTATATTTACTGTGCTTAAGAAATTATTTTTCTTTGAATGCCAATTTTGTTTACATTTAACGCTCACAAATTGCGCTCCATTTTGTGTCAAACTTATAATAGGCTCATATGTCTCTAACATTATTTACATTTCATACTCTCACTTGTTACTCTTTGTATATCAATCATTAATCTAAGGATTTCTCGTCGATTATAAGCTATTCCTGGGCATTGTACCTTTTCAGCAGAAAGGTTAGAGTGAACGTGAATACATTTTAATTGCTTTATTTGTATGTTGTAATGTTTATACATCGTAAAGTTGCAACTTATGGCTTACATTTGAACCGAAATTTGCTTTATTTTTTATGACCTAATATTAAGAGCTAGCGCCGTTTCTAACAACAAAAAGAAATCAACGGAATCATGTCATATTATTGGCAATAATCATGCATACACAAACTTTACAAGTCTCCATCTATCATATAAACACGTGTATAGCGATTGCCTCTGCTAATGTCGACAACCATAGTCGATTTTGCTCTCCTTATCATTGATTGAGTTTGCTCAGGAAATATCAATTGAAAACTGTCATCGATCATTGTGAGCCCTTTTACAATTTCACAGTGTTTTCAGCATTGCTCTTATTTACTTAACTCGGCATGATCGTTCACTAAATCTAACACAGTGTGTTTCAAAACCTTGTGGTTATTTTGCATCATGTTATTGATGATGCAGTTAAAGTGTATAATTTAGCTCAGTATCAGAATTATACGATGCATTTTGTAAGTAGTTTATGTTGAAATCCTTAATAATCTTTAATACCAATCAAACCTCGAGAGGAGGAATTTAACAAGTGCAGTGAGTCCAGACGCCAAACTACAATATATAGTAAGTGCTTATAAATAACATGCTTAATTTTTATTGTCTGAATTCGGGCCAATAGAAAAAATGCAAGCTGACATGACAATGGGGCAATCATCTGCTCTCTGCACTGCATTGCTTAAATCAACGTATTGTATTTGCTACGAACGCATAAAAAGACCGCTTGTGTTTCGTGCTTTTTCCATTCATTTTGCTGAAACGCACTTACTGTGGTTTTTTTAATAGAATAGTACTATTTGTTTTGATTCAAACTACATTCAATCAAGTAATGTGAACAAGGACATATATAAAATGTACGAAAGACATTTGACTCATGTAGGTACATACAATAAAAAAGTACAAAGACTGTTAATTTATTTAAGAGTGTACATATATAATGTATATGTAGGCAATAGTATACATGTCATTCAAAATTACAATCTTAAGTATAAATTAACAATATATCCTCACTAATCTAAAGCTCAATCAGAGTTTACTCGCATTAACTAGAATATATACTACTAAAATAATGAATAAATCTATATATTTAAATAAATACAAGATTATATAAAACTATATACGTATATTAATGCATAGATACGTATACTTGTTAATTAGATTCAAAATTATTTCCTCCATATAAAGTAAGATATGTTCCAGAGTTAACACTTACACTTGTTCAACCATGCGCAGAAACCGTCATAATCAAATTCCAACAAGTCGTTTAGGTCACATGTTTTATACATTTAATCGCAACATCGTTTAAATTACAGACTGTAGAAGGCATCTCTCGCAGTTAGGTTGTTAATAGATGGTAAATTCTATATAATATAGAAAAAGAAATGAATTTTCCAGCAAGATTCACTATTATACGTGTAATTGCCGACAGTCAAGACGTCCTTGTTTCAAGATTTTTTCTTTATAGGACACAAATACTCATTACATTAGATGAAAGATTTTGGAACAATAACATGTTTTCCTAAACGAGACAGGTTGCAGAGCTACAAAATTTAATCTACAACCATACGTTTTGTATTATGCTAATATAATTCAAAACTTTTCTTTGTACCGTTTCTAGCATTTTTGATTGGCCTTTTTATTGAATTACAAACGTTGGCTGTGTATTCCAAGAAAGGCCCGATCTAAATTATATGGATTTGTAGCTGAATATCTTTCGATAAAATATTTCTCTTTATTAAAAGACATATTTTCTTAAAGCAGTCCACAATTCTCTCTATATAGCTAACAGAAGAAACCGTAAAATGAATAATTGTGCCCACGTCCTTAATATCCTATTAGAGTATGACCTAAAAAACTACATTACTTATCGGATCATGCAGAAAAATATAATTAACTTCTGTCCAGTTACCGATTTTAACGCTTGGGTTTTGTTTAATTTTCAAGCCAAATGATATTAAGTACCTAATCAGGTTGTTAACATCTAATGATATATAGTTCTTAGAGACAGCAATGTTCCTTGGGTCAATTGCCAAGATAATTTTTAAGTTATTAGTAAATGTTCACATTTGGTATTTAAGGACAAAGTTATGCAATTTCGCAAATATTATTTTAAATATTATCTGTCCCGAACAAAAGCCTTGTTCAATGCCGATCGTAAAATTTAAAATTCTCTATAATGTATAAATAACATGAATGACCATATTTATATTTCATATATTATTCAATTTGACTAATTCAATTGCTTAAGTATAAATAAATTGACCCATAGTGAATCAATCGCGTTCATAATAGCGTCAAAAGTTATAGAGTCAAACGATTTTGAAATATAATTGAAGTCTATTGTTGCATTCATATTTTTCTCATTTAGAGCAGTGATATAGTTCTATATGGATAACATATTCGTGATGATTGAACGGGTTTTGGTAAAATAGAGTCCGATTTGTCTAATATTACTCGTTAAATTGTCTTCAATAATGAGTGTATCGTTTAAATTTAACTTTAGTTTTTGGCCTTATTTGACCTTCGTATCTTTGGCATGGGTCTTAACATAATTTTTGCTATAACGACTGTTACAATTCTGTCAACAAAGATCATAGTAACAATAATCAGAATATATTCCAAAACAATAGAGGCATGCGAAGCAAGTTGTCGATAAATATTTCCAAATGGTTCCCTTTTTAGATCTAACTACCACAATTACTTTAATTCTTTAAATCAAGTTTGCGGGCTTGAAGCAAACACCAATCCCATTGTTTTTAACCAGTCGTTGAAAAACATAGCAAAACTACCGCCAGTCGCACTCACTGATGCGTTTCGACCTGCCACGATCATCATCAGAGTCCAACAACAAACTGACAAGCGATGATCAAACCGAAATGCATATATATGTAAAGCAAAATTAGATATGCGGCTCCCACATCAAGCTTTTTATTATATTGTCTCATTTAATTCTTAGCTTACATATTCTTCTACCCACAGCCTTTGGTACGTATCATCATAAAAGTAATTTTAAATCATATTAAAATGTAGATACAGAATAAACAAAAGCATCTGCATTTATGTTATCAAAAAAGACATAATCAAGCAATCTGCATAGCTTTACATACAGTTCCCAGTGAATTCTGAGACATTTAACGTGTTCATTAGAATGTATGACCTTCATAAACTTTTCAGTGCGATTCTTCCTTTCAAGGATTATCTTTTCTTTGGTCTAGCTCCTCAAAATAATTTACGACCTCATAAACGTAAAAATAAACTAAATGTGTCACTAAATAGATATGGTCTACGAATTTTGAACTTCTATTTGTTTATTTTATAACCTGTAGTAAATAATAATTAAAGAATATATAATTTCACGGTTAAGAAATCTGTTAAAGTCTCCTACAGCAATGCTATATCCCTGATAAAATATATAACTTCAAAATCATTAGTGAAATGTATATCATCAGTCATGCATGCATATGGCAGTCTGTAGACCGCAGTTAACATTATCACATTGGTTTGTAAAGAAATAAAGCCAATAAGCACATTGTATACATTTTTTTACATCAATTTTTTGCGAAACGCAGACCCACAGTAGAAGAAAATTCCGTCATATATATTCAATGATCTAACTTTACGAAACATTGAATAACCAGGCATTGAAAATTCATCATGATTAATATCATTATGTGAATTTGTTTCAATCAAAATTAAGGAATTAACTATGCTGTTCAATATGAAATTATTTAGTATGAATTGTTATTTTTTACACTTCTAACATGGGAAAAAATTAGAAAAATATCTAAAAATATATCTGCCATTGTGCTCATGAATAGTGTGTCAATCGATTAAGCTTTTTAAAGCCAGACATCTGTCTTTCAACTTTCACTACAATATTTCCTATTCTGTTGACAAGAATTAGCAGCAATGTAAGCGTAGAACCACAGCCTTTTTAATCGCTAGTTGACGAGGAATATCGTTATGTTCCGCGCCATCTTTCTCGGGATGTTTATTTAATCCCATCAAATAAGCACATTTTATGGATGCTCAATTCTTCAATTTTTTATTAACGTCTTCAATTTTCTTGGTTAACTGTTTTTTATTGAGCTTGACTACAAACGGCCTTGGCTGATCCAACATCTTCCCGACACTGCAGCTATTTATTATGTCTGCTTCTCCTGAATTTTTATTGGCAATATTAATATTGTTGTCTTATTCATAGAATGTGTGTGATAGAAATCGAAATAAATTATGATTTTCTTATCAAAAAGTATAAACGTTGATTTTCAAGGCCAAACAGTTTTACATATTACACTTCGCATTGCTTTAGAAATTCAATGCTAGTTTAAAGACACCTAAATGTGAGAATATTAGCAGTGTAACGACACAAATTAATGGCCGACAAATTGCGTAAATTAAATTCAATTTTATTTACGTTGCACCAATGAGAAAAAAGCGAAACTTGCCGTTTAACCAATAGTGTGCAAGTAGACATATATTACTATGGCATGCTATTTAAGCACGGCAATTTACCATGCAAGTCAGTTGTCGCATTTGCATTCTGCTTTGCGTTACGCGTGTGCGTTCTGTCGGCTGTCAATACCTACGCTGGTGATTTGATTTGTTTCACCAACAATTGGCTACATCCGTGACTCATCTTGTTGCGGTACAACCAGCGAGACGAGCCAATTAATTGCAGAACCTGAACGACGTTATCCACATCGTGATTACAACTCGACAACGGGAGCAACAACAACCAGAGTCCACCAAAGGCTGTAGGACATCTTCTAACTCTGAATAATACAGGTGAACGGACGACCAGGCCTTCTTAAAGGCCCCCTTATCAGTAACAAATCTATATTCAGAGCACCTTAACCGAGTTTGTAACGTCGTACGGCATTTACTTGAAGCCGGGGCGTTTACAGAAGTATTAGAATTTTGTTTAAAATCTTATTGTCACAAACGTGGCATTTACTTTTTTACGAATAAGATTATATTGCATCTTCTGTCAAAAAGCAAATTATAAATCTTAGATAAATTGTTTGCTTCAGAAAATAACGATGTTATACTTCTTTTGAAAAATAATATATATTTTTTAAACTCTTTGTACGTGGGCTGTGACATTATTGATTTGATCTGTGTATTTACAACTTCAATTTTTAATTTGTTTTTGATTTTGGTCAAGGTATTTTTATTTTAGTAATTAAACGTTTTGTTTATAAGCTCAAACATACTTAAAGTACAATTACGTGAATTTTTACAGGCAATACCACATTTGTAATTCACAATAATGAAATAAACTTTATCAGATTTTGGAACCTTTTGTTCATGACATTAGAGTTGGCTCAGAGTTTCCCTCCACAACTGCATTGTTTAATAAAGACATCTTTCCAAGATCTGTACCTTACTTTATCATTGTTACAATATTTTATGAAACGATAAATTAGAGTAAATAAAGGTATGTCACACATTATGTTATGTGCTTTGGCCTATTACTCCATTTTAGACGTCGTTCTAGTTAAGCATCATTGTAGGTGTTTGGTCATATTATATTTTCAATTTTACAGCCGCTTCATAACGGTTTGCTTTTTCCAACACCAAGTCACATACAATCTGTATGCTTTAAACTATAGTTGTCGTGGGTATGAATAGACTTCTGTTCCTGACTGTGTGAACTAAATATTGTTATTCATTTGTATGCATGTTGATGCAATACAGCACATGGATAGTAAAAAATGGCATTTAATATCCAAGATTATTGTAAAACTAAGGACAGCATTGTTATCGTATATACCCTTCTGCTCAAGTAACTACCTACACGTATGCTCAACTTTACGATAGAAGGCACGAATGTTTTATACTTTGTAAGAATGTTTTGTTTTCTGTACATATTGCTCTGTGAAATAGAACGCTTTAAAAATATTTATGCTTGAAATGAAAAGTCTCGATGACTATGTTCTTCGTGTTTATCAGCTATACACTAGAATAGAAGAATGGCATTTCATGTATTGATAAGATTAACTTTACCTTCATAGAAACCGTTTTTAAAGTTTATTTAACTCTGTATTGAATTTCCAGGTGACTAGCTTAAGGACTATTAATCTATCTGAATCCACTGAGGTAGTTATAACTCTGGATGATATATCGTGATCATGTTTCTTGTACATGATGATTTTCGGGTTAAACCATGTTGATGGCAGTGTTAAGACTGAAACAACGGTTCATTGAGTTCGCAGTTAATATTGTTCATAACTTGTAGTGTTCGTTTAGTCCACTTTTAACCATGAACGACTTATGGTTATATAGCAGTGACGAATTAGTCACTTTTGGCATTTGTAAGGCTCTCGCTTCGCAAAACAAGTGTAACTATTGATGAGGAAAAGATCATCGCAGTATATGGAAGGAGACAGCCACGTTGTAACAAGAAAGTACATATCTAGCTCGTTTGAGAATTTGGCGTAAGTGATCTACAATTGATAAGAATTGCCAAAAGAGATCCATGGAAAAGAAGGTTTGACCGGGGAGTAAAAGCGTGTGTGAGTTTTCCCGTGGTGGCTGGAGCGTGACTAATGGCGATTGATCGCTTGCTGATAAGGATGGAGCGGTCAACATCGATCTAGACTTTCTTAGTCCCACTTTTATCAGGCGGATGTCGGAGTTGAAGGTTTGCAAAGCAGGACGCTGGTGAGTTTTGTTGGCTCGAGGGCCTTTTCTGATGCGGTGTTACGCTGGTGAGAGTGGCGGTATTAGTTTGGTTTGAAGAGGAGGTTGTAGGTGATTAATCGGTGGCCCGCGGGGGGCCGTGAGATTCTTACATTTTGGCGGTTTCAAAACCACTGAACCGGTCATAATATTGACTGGACGTGAGGGTTTAGGTGATCTGAGGCCTGATCATCTTTTGAGAGTGGGGAGTGTGGAGACAAGGGGAAAAGGTTGCGCTTGTTGTGATTGCGCAAAGGAACCTCCCGCATTGCCACTAGGAAAGTCATCGTGCTGATGCAACAGGTGTGGCTGCAAGGTGGATATAGAGAGGTTTCCGGATAAGGCTCCAAGCAAGCCTGTAATATCTGCCATTTGTTATTGGACTTCAGCGAGATTGGATAGTTACTTCTGGGTTGAGATAGAGGTTGTGGAAGCTGATGGCAAAATCTGGTTCATGATATATGAATGGGAAGAAGAAACAGATATATTAGAGTATCAGGCGAGAAAATGATGAGATAAATATAAATCTGCAAAATATATAAGTAAAATCCAAGTTTAGAAGCTTCCCAGGGATGAGATCAGACGAGAATTCTAGAAAATTTAAGATAAAAATAAAAACCCGATCTCAGTTCAAAAGTATAGAAATCTATGAGCACGACCACTCCGGCTGTTGCGCTTTGTGCTAAATATAATCTGATGATGGTGCATTCGATTTCGCATAGAAAACAACAGATTAGTAAAGAACTTGAATAAAATTATTTTTTAATATGAAGAAATTTCTGAGATTGTTATTACGTTGCCTAATTGTTAAAGGAAAATAAAATAAGATTAAGAGAGCATGTTACACACTCGTTCAACATTGAATTAGAAGATGAAAACGTGTTTATTCTTTGTTTGAACAAGTTTTGTTTTATTGTACACCTAGTGCGAACAACAAAAACGTTGAGCTGTAAAAATAAAACAGCATTGTCCATGTTGACAAGATAACTATTTACTGTATGCTTAGTCAGCAGGTAGTTTTTCAATGGTCATGGTTTCAATAAATTTTTCGCCTTGAAAAAAGTTTGATTGGGTGGGCACAAGTTTATCTTTTGACTAGCATATGATTATTGCGTTGCAATTCGTCATCATGGTGTAGGCATCAATCTTTATTTTAGCGGCTATTTAAGTTTTTTAGGCAATACAGCGGAAATCACATTATCTCCTCGTTGGTGCACTCTCAGTTTGGAATGGAAGTTCCAGGAATCCAATAGGAGATTAGGATTGATTTAGCCTTGATTCTTTTTTTGATGGTGCTGCCGATTATACTCTAAATCTTGATGGAGAAAGAATATAAAGTGTGCAAGTATTTGTTCAGATATGTTATTTAATCGAAATCATTATGTTTTGCTATTATCATGTGTGATTTCATTTGTGTGATATTGGCGAGGTAACTCTACTAAGTTCTCGTTTACATCATGTTTAAAACTAAACAATAATTGATTGCGCGGGTTAATTAATATAATTCTTTAAATCAAGTTTGCGAGCTTGAAGTAAACACCAATTCCATTGTATTTAACCAGTCGTCGAACAACATAACAAAACTACCGCCAGCTGCAACGCACTTAGTGCACAAACTTCAGACGTAATTTAAGATATTACACCACATGGGGTCCTGCAACGCTGGATTTATATATTTAATATAGAAAATAGTTATAAGTGCCGTTGTCAACTCTGACCATGCACTTATCCTTTGTAGATTTTATCTAAAATTTTCCGGGAAAATAAATTAGAATAAACCTCAAGTAGATGTAAGCAAACTCGAACAACTGTCCTTCTGGCAAAAATATTAAATTATTCTAAAGTCAAAGAAACCGGTATGGGTGGCGAAAATTATAATTCACTTTGGAGGAAGGTAAACTCCACAATGCACAAAGTAAGTTCTACTGTATGTGGCATTGTAGGCCCCCTTTGAAATAATCATTAGGTCTCTAAAATCCATGGATATACTTGAACGAAGGTGCCAAATTCCACTCAGCTCGGCCCATAATAATATTTTATAAATGTAAGACGCTAAGTTAAGTACAGTGTACAAGTCGCTTAAGGCAATAGCCGCTGTTTGTTTCAACTTATCTGTGCAATAGATCCGAGAAAATTAAAAGGTAGTCAAACTATAAATTATAGTTGTAACCATCTAATAACCGATAAAATAAGTCTGCTTGATAGGTGGACTAGACACATCACAAATCAATTTTCTCTAGCACCTGGGTCAGTTCCGTTTCCAGTCAGCATGCCTGTATCAACAATATAGAATGTTATTCTCGGAGAACCGTTAGTGTTAGAAACACGTCGCAAAGTCACATGCCCTGATGATTTGATTCCAGGCTTATTTAAGGATGATAGCGATATTATTTCGGGAGCGTTGACTAAACTTTTTCGTACTATATGGAATGAGGAGACCGTACCACTTGCTTGGAATGAATCGACCGTCATCCCCATCTTAAAAAAAGGCAATCGTAATTCGTGTGATAATCATCGTTGTATAAGCTTGAACCCAGTCATGTCTAGGTAATTTGCTTCGATTAGCTTACGTCGTATTGCCTCCCCGCTTGAATCACATACTAGAGAAGGAGAAGTCAGACTCCGATCAGGACCTGGTTGTTTAGATAGTATTTTACATTAAGGCAAGTTCTTGAAAAGCTACATTTTTATCGCCGTCTCAAAATAGAGGTCTTTCTAGACTTCAAGGGTGAATATGAATCTGTGAATAGCAATGTTCTATTCGATATTCTGGTGAAAAGTGTTGTGCACATCAAATTTGTAGGTATTATACGCGCTCTCTACGCAAACACTTATGTTGGTGTAAAGGTCTCCAATGAATTAACGCACAACTTTACTACCAATAGTGGCGCTCGTCAATGCTGTCCACTTTCTCCCTTTTGCCTAATTTTATAATAGATGCAATTAAGGGCAACTATTCCACACATTCAGGATGCAGGGTTTGAAGTTCTCCCAGGCGGTAGATTGGTCGATCTTGACAATGTAGACGATATAATACTATTCGACAATAGAGGTTCTGCTCAGGCCATCTTGAATATATTAGTTAACATTTTCCGTCTTTCCGTATGAAATTCGCAACCTCTAAATGTAAGATACTTTTACATGATCACCCATCACTACAACTCTGCGACTGCAGAGTGAAGATCTGGACATAGTTGACAGGTTTACAT
>JAQBSW010008903.1:0-31560 GCA_029291075.1 Eudiplozoon nipponicum
CCTGTACAATCATTGTAGAGAAAAAAATTGACTATGTTAGAACGGCCCAACTTAAGGCTTCACAAGCATTTTAGTGATCATCGCTTGTTGAACTTCTACAAATTGCTTCCTTATCCAAAAACGTCGCTTTCGGATATCGTGCCCTCTAAAATGTTGGCTCACTTCCCTCCACCATCGAGAAAGTTCACATAATTTGGCTAGAATGATTGCCTCTCAATTTCTATGAAGATGACAAGAAAAACGTTGGTGGCTTTGGTAAAAGATAAAGAGACGAAAATGAGAAACATCATGGGCTAATATAGCCTAAACGTAAACCTCTTGCAAGCAGTAGTACTTGATGCACTGTGTATTTTTACAGGAGGTACGATGATCTGTTAAACGATCATAATGTTGTATGTAAAAAAGAAATAACAGTTCAAATAAATATACACAAAGAAATAAAAAGCTAGTTTAACTGTTCATACAAAACTAAATTTAGTTCTGACGTAATTATACTCCTACGCCTTGAACGAAGGAAATCTTGGTGGTCCAAGTAATTCATGAAATAAAATAAAAAATCGTCCACATACATAGTTATATACAGTTTGTTGCGTAGACTTAATTTATATACAATATTTTATAAAGTGTAGTGCTCCTAATAAAGAATTAGTTGAAATAAAACTAGCCGGATAAACCAAAGTCAGCATGAACGAAAATCATAATCTAACTTACAAATGTGTTTCGTACTTACAGGTGACTCATGAGTAGGATCAGTTGCTACACCTTTTACTCATTATGTATTTGGCCACGGAATTTGAAACGGTTGGACAGTAAAATTGCAAATACAAATATATATATATATATATATATATATATATGTACATGAAATAAATGGAGATAATTTCATATTGGTATTCTACAATGCGACCCCAAAGCCAACTCTATAAATGATATATACCGATCATGCAAGTGATACCAAGAAGATGAAGCTTAAAATACCGAGCCGGTAAAGGGTAACAAAATTGTAGTTGTCGAATCGGTACATCGTACTAACACTATGGTTGCCGAGACCGTACATGGTACCAAACATAAGATTTCATGAAATTATATATTTCACCAAAATTGTGAATTGCAATTACACTTGAACAACTTTCACTCCAGAAGATCCACGAACTCTGGTCTTAATCAAAATCAGTTAACACATTTCGCGATAATTATAATAATTTGCAATTAAATTTATATTAGTTAGATACTGTTTGATGCGAAGAGCTTATATATGTATGAATGTGTATTATGTATTGCGCAACTTCTAGCAAATTAGTTAAAATATGACCAGAAGGATAAACCAAAGACAGCATGAACGAAAGGTATATATATTTGTTGTATTTTGTTCAGAAAAAAGGATCAGATAAATAAATAGTCGAGTTGGTTATGCACAAAGCTTTGTCCTATAGTATCTCACATTTATAAGGTTCACCATGAATAGTAAACAAACTGGACTATTGCTTGTTCTGTAGGGTCAATTTAAAATTAAATTATTCACAGTTTTCCCACGATATGAATAATGTACCAAAACCTAAAAAAATTTCTTTTTTATAGCCAACGCTATGAGATTAAGATCATCCGATATATGTCATATTATGGAAGAATGATAATTATAATTCGACTTATATTTGATTAATATAAAGTAATGAATTATCTTGTCGCAGTATAGTTATTATATTCTAAATTTTTAAAAAGAATATAATTTAGATTATTAAACCCACAGTTTAATCGATCTAGTATTGTGCATTAGTTTAACAATGCAATCACTTTTGCGAAAGTATGCGAAAGCAAATGATGAGTCAATTTAAGAATCACGAGGATATGGCTCAGTCAGCATAAACAACAGTTGTCATCATATAGACTCAGGCGTTTCGCAATTACTGACGAATTTCATAATGCGCAAATTCCAATGGACCTACATTTATTTATAAAATATATACTGGGTTCTAGCAAATCCAAAACGCGTGCATCAATTTGACTAAAACTTTTGCTCAAACTGAATTTTTCATATACACGTATTCCTATATCGACAAACTGATATCATTTATTATAATCACGGTTGCGGTCTTGATATAAACACCTGACCCATTAATTACTTACATATGTCAGTATAAACTAAGAATTGTATAGTGTAGAAAAGGCAATTCATCCAGTAGACCGGTTTCGTCCTTATTGGGAACTCATCAAGTACTGGCCAAAATTTTGCCGCGGACAGGATACGAACCTGGGCACGTCTGCTTCGGAATCTGGTGCTCTAACCACTGAGCTACCCTGCCGCACACTACACTACACACAATTTTCAGTTATATACTAACTAATGTAACTTGGTTAGTCAATTTTTCCTCTAGGTGGAGCTCATATGACATCCATTTAGACCCAAAGTTCCAACTAACCATGCCCAATCTGTCATTACTGAACAGGCACCACATTACATGGGGAAATGGTATTGAAATGAACATTTATATAATTAAATGAACATTGATTGCGCGGCAAATTCTGGCCAGTACTTGATGAGTTAACAGGACAGGCTCAATCTACTGGATGAATACCTTCTACTACTCTACGTCTTAGTTCTCTCTGACATATGTGAAATAATGGGTCGAATATGTTTGAGACCACAACTGTTACTAATAATTGTTACCACCACCCGCGCAATCAATGTTCGTTTAAACTGATATCATGTTTGGCTTGTCTGAGACATGTTGCACAATTTATTGCTATTTGTAAAGAAAAGATGAATAAATCTCATTCTTTTTTAATGAGTTTTGGGCAGAGTGATGATAATACATCTCTAAATTTGTTCCGGCCAAAAACAATAAGTTGCAAAAAATATGCATTAAATCATACCTGTGCACACACACACACACATATATATATATATATATATATATATATATATATCTAATTAAAAAGAAAAAAACACATTAATAACAAAGAGATTACTAAACATCGCTCTACAATCTTTCAATTAAATACATTCTGGGTTTTCAATTGATTATACTAGTGGTAACAAATCTGACTCGCTTTTACTTCTATTTCTTGTTTTTGCTGATTGGTAAGTGTGTATGCGTTTGTGTTTGTGTGTGTGTGCCTATTTGCATGTAAAGGTCATTCTCGCTGAATTGCACAGTTATGTCTGAGAACTGGTCATTATTGTTTCGATGGCTTGAGAATTAACCATTTGTAAGCATTGTTCACTGTTACGTGTACGAGTGCTATTTTTCCGAGTTTAGCTCATCGTTTCACCTTGTTGCGCAAATTTGTATTCTTCACATGGTAACAGCGTCAGTGTGGATTGCAGTGTTGAACGCTCATATTGTTTGGGAACATATGTCACCGTATGCGCCTCTGTTATTTCCTCTTCAGTTTGTTGCCAATCCGATTGTACGTTTGTTGATTCTAGTCGAGGGCCTGTTCGGTCTTGCCTGGATACTAGTAAATTTTAAATGAAGCATTTGGTTGCGCAGTGCTGTCCTTCTTTTTGTAGATTTGACCGCATTTTTCTTGTGCGGGACAATTGGTAGCACTCATAGGTCAGTAAAATCTTGAACATTTTCCGTCTTCAGATGATGTAATTTTTGGCCTCAGTTGATGGGTTCTCACTTGTCCCTTCTTCTTTAAGCCTTCAATTAGCTGATTGTCTGAAAATGACGTTGGAACAAGATTTTCCATTGTTCTTTCACCAAATTTTCGAGCCCGAATTTCCAGGCTCATCTTCAGGGTTGACTTAATACGCACAAGACCGGATATTAGGAAGACAATTAAAAAATACTTTTAGAATTAAAATGGGTATAAATATATCTTTCTTGAATGAGGATACCACATTTGCCACAAGTTGTGTTTTACTCCTGTGCGTATTGTGTCGACCCTGAATTTGAACCTGGAAATTCGGGTTCGAAAATTCGGAAAAAGAACAATGGAAAATCTTGTTCCAACGTCATTTTCAGACAATCAGCTAATTGATGGCTTAAAGAAGAAGGGACAATTGAGAACCCATCAATTGAGGCCAAAAATTGCATCATCTGAAAATGGACCTATGAGTGCTATCAATTGTCCTGCACAAGAAAAATGCGGTCAAATCCTCAACAAAAAGGACAGCACTGAGAACAAAAACGGATCGTTTAAAATGTATTTATGCAGTATTCCCGATTTTACGTAATATACCCAGTTTACTCACGATAGTATTTAATATGGTAATTAATGACATACGATGAGTAAAGCACCTTCTCCACTATTCAATTTGAATTAAATCAAGATAATTTTGTGTAGAAATAAACATATTGAATGCGCCATGGAAATTTTTATTTGGTATATATGTATGAATACTTACAATAAGCTATAGAGTTCTATTTTCATTTCAGGGAGCATAAACAGAATAACAATCCATGACTTATTTAAATCGCGTTCCTATGAATCCGTTTTGTTCTGTTTCAGTATATGTTTGCTAAAATGGAAAAATTCTGCCGATCCTTATAGTAAAATTGCAAAAAATTTAATCACGACGAGGCATGCAATTTTGGATTACTGGATACTCTTCAGTAGGTCTTGATAATACTTTCCAATACTGCTGGATATTTGGACGTGTATTAGAAAGAGGCATCTCATTTACGTGCGCCTACAAGTGCAATAATCATGTCGGCTTCATATGAAGCCCTTTACAGTGCGACAGAAACACATACCCAACATATGTAGGACGTATAACGACACTATAAAACGTATTAACACTATAAGTTCTGGTATATAAATAAGTTTTCCCGAAAGTTTGCACGTAAAGTTTTTTTCAGAAACTAATAATTCAACACAAGTCCCATGCTCTTACCACGGTTATTATAATTTGTGCTAAAAAAATCCGTATAATTTAATTCATTATACATAACCAATGTTATTTGTCACGAACTAACATATATACAGTTAGGTGTTGGGGGTTGCGTGCCTAATAACCTGGTAGAACGTTTAGAATTAGAAGGAAATGCTTAAATCAGATTGAAATGAATGTGTTATCACTCAGTAGAAAGTGAAAGCGACATGCAACAAAATTGTGAATACAACGGTGGTGGAAATATCGATAACCTCGATTTTGAATATGACATTATCTAGTGGTAGGATGCGACAACTACAGGAATCAGAATGTGAAACGAATTTCTGCAATAAATTTAAAACAATGGATTGAGTCTTTAAGAATTTACCTGTTAGCCAAGCTTATGATTACTTCTAATGAAATCTTGCATATTTCCACTTTAATTTCTAATTACCTTATTGCGTGTAAAACTTATTTTGGAAGGCTCCATTCATATCAACCCAACACACACACACACACACACACACACACCTAGCTCTAAAGTTTCGTCTGACGCGTACAAAACGAAAGTAACTTTAATTCACTGTTGTGTCGTTTAGATGGAGGTACACGTTTGTGAAATTATATTTACCTCAATGTGAGAAAATTATAATCACGACCACATATGATCGACGCATGTCTATCTTGCGAAACATCGGTACTTGTTATGATATCTGCCAGTCCCAAGTTTAGCAATTCAACAAACCATGTAGGATAGGAATTGCAATCCATTGGCACATGCGCAGATATTTTAAACGGATTGCCACAGATGCGAGAAATGACGGTTGCGAACAATTTTTCAATGATGAACACGCCAAAGCACAAACTGGATTCGGATTTAAAACAGCTTAGTAATCAATAAAAAAAATTAAATTTAGTCTCATTGAAATTTCAACCGTTTAAAATTACTCAAACAATCTCAAGAACATTAAAAGGATAACAGTTGGGGCAGATAAATAATTTTTAAGCGTTCCGGTTTATAAACTCCAATTTTTATGTGTAATTTCATTTATAAAAAATAGATAATTCGTTATATATTTAAATAATTTCAGAATATTTCTCCATAGTTTCAATATCAATGGTGTTTTTCAATGTAATGGTCCATAGTATTTCGTATCGACGAAACGACAGATAAAATTTGTTAAGTGAATCAACATGAAAATGTTTACCTATTCTATCGTGAAACATAAACACGACAATCTTCTCTTGAAAATTTTCGGGAAACATATCAAAGATATAATTAAATAAACATTGGTTGTACGCGAGGTGGTAAAAATTATTTCAATCAAGGTTGGGATCTTGATTAAATCACCTGTCATATTACATCTATAAATTTTTGTCTGTATAAATTAGGCATTTTATATTATAGAAAATGCAATTCTGCCAATAGACTGGTTTCGTCCAGAATTGGCCTCGGACATAGACCAAACCTGGGCACGTCTGCTTCGTAGTATTTTTCTCTAATCACTGAGCCATTCTGCTGCACTCTACATACAATTTTTATTTATTTATTAACTAATGGTTCATGCTTCCAACCAACCACCCCAATCAGTCATTATATAACAGACATCACGCTACCTAAAGAAGTGGTTAAGAATTTAACGTTTATATAATTAAACATACATTGGTTGTTCGTGTGTTGATAAGAATTATTTAAATCAAAGTTGCGATTTCGATATAAATGTTTCGCGGACTTACGGTCTAGGGTAGGCTCCCAATCATTTTGGGCAGTATAAACATACCGTTCAGTAATGTCAAACAATCCTGGTTGATTTAGAAGTTTAAGATTTACCCAAATAATTTTGATCATAGAAGATAGATTTGCATCAATACGCTGGACTGACGGTTGTTTTGATATTTCGTTGGGCTGTCAAAATACAGTGATATTTATGTTTATTTCAATCAGGCAAACTTGATTAAAAATAATTGTTATCTCCACCCGCGCAATCATTGAATGTTTAATTGTTTTACCTATATGTAGGTATCAAAAGCTGAAAAAAGTTAATATTTGTGACTGCATAGAAATTGTGCAGCCGACATTTTCAATCAAGTACAATGTTTGCGAGACTACTACCAATTTTTGTTTTCCATACATATGTATTGCGGTTAGATCCTCGCTAGTCAGCTTTCCGTAGTAATCCAATGATAATCATGGAAGCTCGAAACGCATCAGTACATGTGACTGACGGTAGATTTAATGTTGTTGAACTAATTAAATACAATGAAATTTGTGTTTATTTCAAGCTCGCACACTTGATTTAAATAAATGTCCACCATGATTTGCCTCATGAGGACACATTTTGTTAGTTTTAAAAAAAATTTTGACTATCGATCGTAAATATATCTCTACAGGTTAGAGCATCTACCAGTATGGTAACCGCAACTGATTTGATCTATTTTAAGAGAATGTATTAATTTGTTTAAGTATATTGTTGATATTATATGTATATGACAAATATTCTCAATCTAATTGATAGTATTCTTATCCTTATTGTACAACTCCTTATATTTGACGAATGATGCACGCGAGTAAGATAAATTTGTTTACATGTGCCGGATTAACTCAATTCGCTATACTGGTCTACTAAAAGTTTAAAATCGGCTTGACGTTAATCTCAAATACGCACCCTTGACTTACAGGAATAAATTATCTCCTTATTGCTGCAACGATTGTATGTAGTTCAAACTTTGCACACGACAGTTTCAAATCACTCATGAATTGCCATATAATCTCGAAAATTTACCATATGCCAATATTAATACTTAACACAGAATCTTACTATTACATTTGCGAATTCATATTGGCAATCAACGTTTTAAATTGAATTGCCGATTTTTTTCCGATGGTAACTGAGCTGTAATATTTTGTTAGAAATGAGTTGCATGATCCATATTTATGTTTTCATACAGCGGTTTGCTATTCAAGAATATTTTGCGTGTCCTACAACTATATTGAACTTAAATTTAACTATGTGATTGTGGAAACACTGCCCGTGAATAGCTTCCACTTTATTCGCAAGATGGAAATTGCAAAATTTGCAATTTAAATGGCAATTTTAAATAAGTTAGTAAATTTAAAATAAATGTATAAATAAATGGACTTAGTTTGAAATAAAAAAATTGTCTTGAATTTGAATAGGGTTATTCTCTCACTTTACTCCAACCTATTTATTGATATCAATCGAATTGACGTTTTCAATTATTCTTAACTATTCTTTTACATTGTGATAGTCATTCCTCAAATATTGATTTTTATAAAAAGCGTTATCATTTCAACATTTAACAAATATATTATTTCTATATTTCCCAAAATTTTCTACAAAAATTCGCTGCTGGCATTCTTTTGTTGCTTGCTGAAAAACAGAAAAAGTTTATGATTAATGAGCAAAAGTTATTATACGGCCGAGTTCACGAAAAATTAACTCTTTATTACTGGGAAAGAATTGAAAAATTGCACCAAATTTTTGGGCGTATAACAATTGACAGCTTCTCCCTTACCCAGCAATAACAATATTAATACTTAAAATAAAAGTTTCTCTTACTTTTTGTTTTTATTAATTTCATTTCAAATATAATTTAAATAAATCTAAATAATAAAGATTTTATTTAAATGCTCTTGTTTAGCGAGAAAAAGTTTAAAAAAGTACACTATTTTGCAAAATAAGTTAAAATGTTCAATAAAGATATTCGTAAAAGAAGTCCGTAATTTAGTTGATTTGCTAATTATTCATTAATTACACTACATGAAAAGATAAATATAGATTTTGTAAGATGCAATGAAAAAAATTCTTATAGTTTTCCCCGAAAGTATTCACAAATGAACGACAAAACTAGCAACACCTCGTGACAGCGCGAGAGATTGAAGAGGGCGTCTGCCTATTTTTGCTCGCAAGTTTGAGCTTAATGCTCGAACATGACGTTTTTGCATGCATAAATGCGGCTGCAGATTGTTTATGTACAAGGCTCCATAAATTGTAGACTAAAGCATGTTATTGTGGATTTTACAGCATTTTTTTCTTGTGCGGGTCAATTGATAGCACTCTTAGGTCAGTAAAATCTTTAATTTTGATCATTTTCAGGTGCTCTGCTCATTAGCTTCGATTGATGGGTTCTCATTTGTCCCTTCTTTTTTGAGCCTTCCGTCAGCTGATTGTCTGAAAATGACGTTGGAACAAGATTTTCCATTTTTCTTTACCCAATATTTTGAGACCTCATTTCCAGTCTCATCTTCAGGGTTGACACAATATGCACAGGAGTGCTATCAATTGTCCCATACAAGAAAAATGCGGTCAAATCAACAAAAAGAAGGACAGCATTGCGCAAGAGGATTTATCATTTCCAACGTATGTTATTGTGATCGGTAATTATCATAAATGCCAAATCTCGTCAACATTCATACAAGGCTGCAAAAATATTGTGTGCTGTTAGAGAGATTATGCACAAATTGATTTGACAAACAAGTTAAAAATATTGTTCCATCACTCAAGTTGTCAACAGCCTGGCTAATTTGATTACGCAAGTTGATGGACAATATACGCAAGTCAATTGATAAATAAGAATTGAAGTCGAAACTAATTACGACTTGTTCCTAACTGCAGGTAAAGTAAAATGCTTGATTTAATTGCATAAAATGTGCATAGTGTATATGGCAGCGAAGTATCCTCTACCTTAAATTCGTAAAAATAGCCATTAATTCCGGCACATAATATGCTCCATCAATGTAAATGCCAGAGATTTCGATCAATCAGATTTATAATATTTCTTGAATGATTGCACAGTGCGCGCGCCACATTTTATGTCTTCACGAAGATTCGATCGTACCTAATTTCCTGTGGTTAATATGAAAGAAGTTGAAGCTATCACCCAGCTACCACGAAGACGAACAGGATACGTACATGGAAATGAGGATCAATCGGATATTTGCGAAACTGATAGCGCAAATCGACTACCCACGTATACAAATCGTGCAGGTTGTTAATAATTAAATACTGTTTGTTGTGGAGAACTAATATATATGCAAGTATGTATTAGGTGTTGCGAACCTAGTAACAAATTAGTTCAGTTGTTACCAGAAGGATAAATCAAAGGAAGCATGAACGGAAAGTATAATCTCGTGCACATTCGTTTCATGATTACTGGCGACTCATCATTGGGAGCTGGTATTACGCCCTTTAACCACTATATATTTGGTTGAAGAATGTAGGATAATAGGACGGTACAATCCCCTAGACTAATGTGTAAACCTGCAATAGTGAAGCTAACATCAAATAGTCTATGACAATGTGCCTTAAACGCTAACTCACACGATATAATATATATACCGAGTCTGTAAAGGATACTAACACTATGGCTATTGTGTTAGTAACCGGTACCAACATTATTGTACCGAAAAGGACATGGTACTAACACTATGGGTTCCGAGTCGGAATATAGAACCAACATGATGGATATCAATTTATGCTAAAGTTCACCGAAATTGAGAATTAAAACAATTTATGAACACCTGTTACTCCAGTAAATCCATACACTCTGGCCTTGAACGATATCAGTTATCACATTTCGCGGTAAGCATGACATCATTCAATTCAATATATAACAGTCAAATACTGTTTGTTGCGGAGAACTAATATATGTTGTTATAAGGTTAGTGAAATAGCATTAAAACTTAAGTAATTTTGTTAGATCAAATAAGGAATACAGGTTTGCAATTGCACATAATGTTATTCAACAAATGTAACGTATGTTCACCAGATATTGCTTTTACCATACAAGTTTCCGTTACATTAACGAGTAAGCCATTACTGAAGCGCTTTGAATAAGAAAATTACTTTCACATTTACGCAAACAGAAAGATCATTGAGCTTGGTCTAGAGGTGACGCACGAAAGTGATTGCATTTTATCCTAATTAATATTCTATATAATAATGATTGTTTCGCTTTCAGGAGAAATTTAAATATGTCTATTTTTAATTACTTTAGCATAAAATGCGAAAGCAGCGTTTTTAGTTTAGGACAACATTTCCTTTTATCTTCGCACATGATACTATTGTGTTAATAAAAAATTGTATTTCAAAAGAAGTTTTTATATGTGAACTTTTAACTGGTTCCTTTGGTCAATACTTTTATTTCGTATCGAGCCTGTATGAAGGTCCTTAATTTTAATGTTAATTTTCAACAGTCTTATTTAAAAAATTTCTTATCTATGCTATATGGCTAATTTTTTAAAGCATTTATTCTGAGATGATAACGACTACATTTTATCCGTCAGTAGGGGTATATTAAATTTAAACCTTCATTTCTGGACTACTGCGTTGTGTTGTTTGTATTTGCATGTGCTTCTGCTCACCTTTGTTCGGAATTAATGCTTATTTGATCACTATGTGTGTTTCTGGCATTACAATATATACTGGTCTACTAGGAAATTCTAAAGGCGTTAGTACGTGTGAGTGACTGTTGTTTACCTTTTGCGCGACTAATCAAATAGATTGCTTAAATTTGATTAAAATAATTATTATTATATGAAAGTAGCAAAAGCTACATTTAGGTAAGTATTGTGAACAAGAAGAATTTATGCATCGTCGATTTCAGTCAAGTACAATGTTCTAATTATATATTATATTTTGTGGAGAAGGAATAAATATAAAATTGTGTATTAGCTAATGCTTACCTAAGAGAAAACTAGAACAAATAGGCACGTATTTGCTAATACACAGACATACAATATATAATGGACTACGAGGGGTTAGGGCGGATTTTTCCATGTTCTATACAAATGATAAACTCTCTTGCGCATTGCTGTCCTTCTTGTTGTGGATTTGACCGCATTTTTCTTGTACGGGACAATTGATAGCACTCGTAGGTCGGTAAAATCTTGAATTTTGATCATTTTCAGGTGCTCTGCTTATTAGCTTCGATTGATGGGTTCTCACTTGTCCCATCATTTTTGAGCCTTCCATCAGCTGATTGACCGAAAACTACGTTTGAACAAGATTTTCCATTGTTCTTTTCCCGATATTTCCAGCCTCACCTTCAGGGTTGACACAATACGCACACATTTGCCACAAGTTGTGTTTAACTCCTGAGCGTATTGTGTCAACCTTGACAATGAGACTGGAAATGAAGTCTCGAAATATCGGGTAAAGAACAATGGAAAATCTTGTTCCTACGTCATTTTCACTCAATTAGCTGATGGAAGGCTCAAAAAAGAAGGGAAAAGTGACAACCTATCAATCGAAGCCAATAAGCAGAGCACCTGAAAATGATCAAAATTCAAGATTCTACAGACCTAAGAGTGCTATCAATTGTCCCGCAAAATGAAAATGCGGTCAAATCCACAATAGATATTTGTTTTAATATTAATTGGTCAGTTTGCCTTTGTTATTTATAGATGACAAGCGATCGAAACGTTTCAGTTAGCGCCATAAAAGGCAATTTTACTGAATTGTGCGGATAGTGAAATAAAACTAAATCGATTTATACCGCCATCTGGTGATATTTATGTAGTTTAAATTTTTAAAGAGCTCGTGATCGGTTGGATTTTTTTGGATTTTTCTTTTTGATTTTATCGTTTTGTTACTAATTTCAGTTAGCTGTTTTTGTAATCTTACCAGTACAAAAAATATCGCAATGAATCCGATTGAATTAACTTTTTTCGAGCTGAGATTTAGATATCCCAAAAAGTGGGTACTAGAAAAACCTATGCGAATTATGTAGAATTAGCCTGATTTCCTGAATGAAATCTGTTTAATAATATACTCACACAGATTTAAACTTGTTCAAGTGTCTTTAGGTTATAATAATATTCAGTAAAAATGATAGTTGAAATTTCTCTCTTGTATTTCCAATCAGCCAACGGTGTTGCAGAATTCGATTGAGAATAGACCGTCTCAAACTGCGCTTCAAACAACAAAACCGAAATTCCAAATTCATGGGTTGTTTTTTTATGGTACAACTTAAGGCAGTTGTGTAGAACTGATCCGTAAATAAATTATTCTTCCGTGTAGTGCCTCCTGATGCTCAGCTCCGGATACATCGGCTTGCCAAGCATACTAGGCAAAGGCAACAACGGGGCATCAGCTCCGAATGCTCTGCTGTATAACGCTAAACCGACAGTATGCTTGTCTTGTTGACTTTGAACTGAATGCGTATTGGAATGACGGAGTGCTTCTTATATCGATTGCAAAATTCGCTAAAGACTGTTACAGCCACGTTATAGCTTCGAAATTATTGTCAGAAACCGATGCATCTGGTGTCACCATAAATCCTATATAGGCAAAATTCAGTACAACTTGCGGCAGGCGCGAATTAGCACATTCTCAGGCTCAGAATTAAATTTGGCAATAAAGTTCTTTTTCGAAACGTTTAGACGGAGAGCACACTAAATGAACAAATCACAACTATTGGCACTCTGAAATAAGTCTTGCTTGTCATCAAACGGAAAAGTAGCACCGACATATTTATCGACAGCATGCCATTTAGCCTATCTTATCTCCTCTCCTAAGAGCGTTGTGTTAATCTAAGCAAATATTGCAACGACAATATAATTTATCACACATAATCCTGCCGAAATCCAGAGCCAATCGCAAAAGGCACGGAGAAACTCGTAATAATGATAATAAAGGTCAATGAGCCATTATAGCAGGCTTGGAAAAATCAAAATATCTTGGCTGATACGCCATCACTAGGCATAACTTGACATAAAATCAAGTACGAGTCCGAGTGCAAACGTCTGTTTTCCAGTCGAAACCTTGCTTGGGTTGATTTAGTTCGATTTAGAAACTTTTGTGTGAATTTAACGTACGAAAATACCAATGATAAACGATAACACGGATAGACGGATTCCACCGTGTATATTATTTACATTTTGCTTGGGTAGATATTTCGGAATCATATTACAGCTAAGGACAGTATTAAAGTGCTGGATACAGGTTTCATAGATATACGGCAATAATCAATCTTTCATCATTTCTGAGTGGCGCGCAGTCTTAACCTGGTTACGTCATTGAAATGACCAAAAATTTTTTGTAAAGTTGGCAGACATTGTTCCAGGTCTATGGTCACATCATAGAAATTTTCAAATGAATCAATTTTTCACAAGCAGAATATATAAGAGATGGCAAATACATGTTCACGCTTTTAAAAACCAGATTGCTAATGCATCACCAAGCATCTACCAAACGAGAGTTGATAATTCTGCGGTCAATTAAGGGTTTCTTTGCAATATTGTATAGCAGAAAGGCAGAAACATATCTGGTTGGGTCACTTTCGCATTGAAATGTAAAATATATTCGCTTTTCCCATAAAATAAGCTCGAATAATAATCATTGCGAATTGCTTAAAGCAATAAGAATCTGTTAGATTCCAACATTGTAGATTCCATTCTTGCGCAGTTAGCGGCGTAAATTTTGATTAACGTCGAAAGCAGGAGCACGCCTTACGTTTCCTGGCGTGTGTTCTACCTCAGAACAAAAAAATAGCATCGCCAATTATCCTAATTTTACACATTCGTGAAAATTATTCAGGTGAGCGTAACTTAAAAAACTAATTTATGTATATCTTTATGTATTTATGTATATCTTTATGTATTTATGTATGTATGCATATATGTATGTATGTATGTATGTATGTTTGTATGTATGTATGTATGTATGTATGTATGTATGTATGTATGCATGTATTCATGTATGTATGTATGCATGTATGTATGTATGTGTGTAAGTATGTATGTATTTATGCATCTATGTATACATATATGCATATATGTATGCATGTACATATGTTCGTATGTATGTTAGTATTTATGTATGTAAGCAGACAAGTATGTATTTATGTATGTATGTTTGTATGTATGTATGTATGTATGCATGTATGCTTTTATGTAGGTATGTATTAATGAATATATAATTTTATTCATTTAAGTATTCATATATATATATATACATATATATATATATATCGGTTTGTATGTATGGATGCATGTATATATTTATATGTGCATGAATATATGTATGTATGAATGAATGAATGAATGTATGTATGTATGTATGTATGCATATATATATATATATATATATATATTTGGATATATTTATGTGTGTATGCATATATTTATATATGATTGGATGAATGAATAAATGTATATATATATATATGTATGTATGTATGTATATATGTATGTATGTACGTATGCACGTACGTATGTTAATATGTATGCATGTATGTAAGTAGGCAAGTAGGTATTTATAAATGTATGTTGGTATGTATGTATGGACAATGCTTTATGCATGTATGTTGGTATGTATTTATGAATATATAAATTTATTTGTTTATTTATATATATATATATATTTAAGTTTTTATGTATTTATGTTTATATGTATTTATGTATATATATGTGTATGAATGAACGCATGTATGTATATATTTATGCATGTATGTATGTATGTATGTATGTATGTGTGTATGTATGTATGTATGTATGTATATATGTATGTATGTCCCTATGTACGTTTTTATATTATGATGTATCCATGTAGGGATGAAAGTATGTATTTATATATGTATGTTTATATGTATGTATGTAAGTATGCATGTGTGTATGTATGTATGTTGGTATGTATGTATGAATATATAATTTTTTTAAAATTTATGTATTTATATAAATATATATATATATATTGTCAGCATATAGTAAATACTGCATCATGTAGCAAATGTAGAATAGACGGATTTCGTCAAACACTGTCCATAATATTTCACGGACGGATTCGAATCTAAGCACATTTGCTTCGGAATCTAGGTTTATATCCACTGCGCCACCACACTGCACAAAAAGATCTATTTTATATCATACACCAGCATATAGATTTCTTTAAACTTTCCTTTAGGTAGAACCTTTTTGGAATTTTAATCGTTGAGAAGATCTGAGTAGCCTCTCATGATCTGTTATTGTACAAGATACACCATGTAAACTTTAATAATATTTTGAATTGAAATTTATTTCGGCAGAATCTTTTATTTTTTATATCCTGTATGTATAAATTAAATACTTCACAAATAATAAAAGGAATCTAATCAAGGAGAACGGTATCGCCAAAATGAGAAACTTGCCAAGTAATTGCCAGACTGCCGCAGACTACACGCAATATATTAAAATTGCATGTAGTGCTCAATGGAGGTGATTCAGTGGATGCATGAATGATGTCTTAGCAAATGTGTCCTGGTATGCGACACGATCACATCAAATTCCAATAAGAACAATATAGATATACTCGATGAATTACCTATATATCCTTAGGCAATAATTAGTTTATACTGGAATATATATATATATATATATATATATATCATGTCGACATAGATAACGAATTACGCTGCTTCACAAAAATCCTCATTCGGCTTTCCAGTCAATTTATCATTTGTTTGATATTTTTTTAAACTTTTAAATAATACAAAACGTTTCTTTAAAAATGTTTTTAAAGTAATATTATTATTAAAAACATGTTGTTTTTTTTCGACTTCAATAGCGAAATTGATTTTATGCGCGTGAAAATTTTACAATTGCTAAATTACATTTCGTGTTTTAATTTTATACAAAATTTATTTTAAAAGCCTTTTAATATGACTTAAATGTAGGTCATTACCAAAACTAATCACGAATTTTATTTATTTCCTCTCTCTCAGACATATTTATTAGAATTTCATATAGGAAATAGTTTTAAATTTGTGCGTACTGCGAGAAATACAAGTTGGATTCCGTGCACGGTTATGAGTTGATTTTAAAATTCTTCATTAACTTAAATGCTAACATTATTAAATTTCTATCAGAAAACTGATATTAATAGCTTACGAGTACTTACAATCGAAATTAATGAACGATGTTTAGAACAATTAGGCAAAAGAATAAGAAATGATAATTTTGCAATTGCAATTGAACATGACTCTAAAAATTATTGTAATCTTAGCCTTTTAAAATGTTCCTTGTGAATTTATTATTTATGTGTGAATCGGTTTGCGCCTCTATCTCGTAAATTCAATATGATCAAAAATGAATCACTCATTAAAGTATGTGTGCATCCTTACGCAGTATTTCATTTATACTGGCAATAAATGCATATATATATATATATATATAAATATATATATATATATATATATATATATATATCCACCTTAACAATATAACGTATTTGCTTTCACCAAAATTGACACATTTTCCTCGTGAAATTATTATTTTTTAGATTTTATAACAATTACTTAAATCAAGGTTGCAATCTTGATATAAGCACCTGACCCATTATGTATATAAATTTGTTATTATAAATTAAGTATTGTATAATGTAGAAAAGGAAATTCATGCAATAGACCGGTTTCGTCTTTACTGAGAACTCATCAAGAACTATCCAGAATTTGCCGCGGACAACGCTAGAACCTGAACATGTATGTTTCGCAACCTGTTGCTCTAACCACTAAGCCACTCTGCCACAAAATACTCTTAATTTTCAGTTATATAATAATTACTGCTCCCTGGTTAGCCTTTCCTTTAGAAGCAACCTATATAGCATAACTTAAGACATAATGTTCCAACTAACCACCCCCAATTGGTCATTAAATAACAGACAACACGCTATTTGGGGATATGGTATTGAATTGAACATTCATATATTTAAGTCACTGTTTTTGAATTTTTAGGTAAAATCGGCATATTTTCTAGCTTTAATAGTTGCGTTTTTACGATATTACATTTTTGTGAACACATTTGAACCCTGTGATGATTGGTTATTTTTAAAAAAATTTAGTTCACTTTCGTCTTCCTTATACTTCTTCTATTATATTTCACATTTTGGTAGTGATGTTTATTGATTATGTTAAAACAATGAGCGCGAGTGGTAAAGAAGATGAGCGTGAATAACATCAAAATAATGTAGAATATAAGGAAGCCTGTTACGGAATAAATGAAATAGTTTCAACAAATGTCATTAATTTTTGTATTTTTAACGCTAAGTTAAAAGGATCTTCACTGTATCCTTCACCGATTACTTAAAATTCTCTGCTAATGAACTACTCTATACAATGTATGCAATCCAGCTATCTCTTATAATTTAATTTTTTTTTATTTCTCTTATTTTGAACTCTAAATAACTAGATAACACATTCAAATTTCTTCGTCGATTTTGAAATCCATAGAAATGCGGAATATTTTGGGAATATACTGAAACAAAGCTATTTTGAAATTGTGATCTTTAACGATTTGTGAACAAATATGCAAGATAAAAATTAATATTAATTGTATTGAAAACTTAGTTTACACATTTTAATAAACATTTACGTTTAGAAACATAATTTAAAAAAATATTATTATGACAAATGTGTATTAAGGAATTTTAGTTTCAAATCTGAAACTCAATCCTTTCGGCGCTAAATTATGAAAAATACTGAACAATGTAACATGACGTTTTAATAAACGTTATTGATAATTCTATGCTAGAACTAATTATTTAAGTGCAAAAATAAACACTTAGCACATATACACAAATCGCAGAGTTGCATTGTTAACAAAGACACTATTTCACCATTCTATAAAAATCGCTAGATTTTTAAAATTAAAATCCTAATATCTTCTGCAATCCAGACACAAATCAGAAAAAAATCTCATGGATTGTTGCCTAGAGCCAAATAAAATTTTATCTATTTAATATTTTTACCATGATTTTAATTTTCACGTATTTTAAGGTATAAAAATGTCGACAGCTAACCAAATTTAGAAGCACTGATCCTTATTTGATAGCAATATTCCCTAATTGAGTTTGGTTTAATTTTTATCAACCAATCAAATTTAGTCTCAATTTCGACTATTGGTTCTTAACTGAGAAAAGACTCATTCGAGTAAAAACTTTTGGTTTGAAAAGCTGGCTCTCATAATTAACGGTCCACAATTTCATAATCAGTTTGAAAGCGATGTTTTAAATTGTAGTTATTGAAAACAAAATCTTAAGCAATTTCAATAAAAATATATTTGAACATTTAAAAGTCAACATGGAATATTAGTTTTTATCATTTTAAAGATGAATGCTTAAACATAAAGACATATGGAACGCTGGGTTTTCTAACTACCAGACTATTTATAATTGTCAATCAATATTTGTTTCTGAATGCCAACAGAGTCATTATTCTTCATAAAGATTTACCGATCAATGAGCCAATCACCGAAACCATCGTTCAATCAAGTGATATGCTTACCTACTTCTCATAGTTATTAGTTTATTCTCCTTAATTCTATATTGGAATCTACATGTGAATTAATCGATTAACTTTCGACAACTGTTAAGCAGAATTAAAATAGATTTTTCTGTTTAAGTTCACGCTTATTAATGACAAAATTACATGCTTCTTGTAAAATTTTTCTATCAAAATGATTTTATTTTTCTAAAAATATCCTTTTATAATACCTGAATTTATTAGATTTTTTACCAAAATTGTCACCATTTCATCATTGTTTAATATTTTTGAGTGTTCTATAATGTTTCTTAAACCTAAATCTCAACAAAGAACTCTTTATAACCATCTTAAATAATAGTATGTGGTTATATCCATTTTTATGCACCAATTTATAAATTTAAATTATAAAAGAATAATTGAAACCCAAAATAGTTACTCAACAAAATTAAAATGAATTCTGTAAAAAAGTACATTTTATAGTTGTTTTAATATTGTGCTGATTTTTTTCAATTCTTCGCAATTCAACATTTCCAATTTCAACTCTTTCCAAAGAAATGCCTTAGTGCAGGAACACATTTTAGTGGAGATATGTCAAAAGCGAGCAGGTATGTAATAATATGCGATCTTTTGTTACTACTGAATTGTACTTGCATCGTGGAAAATTATTTGTTTAACTTACTGGAATTTCACAAATAAAATATGAGGCAAATTGTAGCAAGGAAATCTTTAAAAATAACAGATATTCATTCGACCTGCTTTTTGGACTCTACAGTTGTAATCGGACTTACGGTGTCTCATTAAGAAATAGGTACGTGATAAAATCTATTTTATTAACAAATAATACTTAACAAACATCATCTTTTAATGAAAAATGCTATCATTTAAAATTAAATCTACTAATGAGTACAAAGAGACAACACCGATTATATATCACTAAATAAATCTAATTAACTTCGTCTATGATTGATAACTTTGTTATATTGTGGTTTTAATAACGTTTGATTTAACTTTTCCTGACATATCAGGTAATTTAAGAGAAAATTAGCTTAAAGTTTTTCGACAAGATAAGTTTGATGTACTTTGTTCCCTCTTGAATAATCGTCCGTAGAGAATTGATTTAAATTTTGAGGAAAATTAAAAGGTAGTATATCAAAACAACTTTTTTATAAGAAGTTGGTTAAGGCAATTTAGACAAACTTTGTGATAAGTAACAGTTAAGTTTTATAATTGTTCTTTATGTAGTTTGGCTTATCTATTTACAAGTGAGTAAAAATAGGAACAATAGGCTAGACAGACACCAGTTTAAAAAACTGGTGTTCTCTAATGTACACTTTAATTTATGTCTTACTCACGACTCCTCAGTAGGTGACGACAATGAGATCCTGATCCTATAATATATATTTGCTAAAGAGTCGCATAAAAATTTGAAAATGTGTCACCAACGAAAATTCTTAGCCGACCTACTACACGTTATATTTCCGAAGCTTATAAAATAGTAGCTTTATGGTTTTTAAAATATAGAATAAGTTTTACCGAAATTCAATATAACGTCAATAAACTAAATTTGCCAGGAAAGTTTGAATATTGGCTTCGATCGACATCAGTTGTCATCACGTCTTTTTAGTCTTGTTTTGGTATGAAAAACTTACATGCTTTTGCGAATTACTCACGGCATACCTAAAGACAGTTTTTTCATGTAGGAGTCAAATTTTAATTCAGCATAAACAAAACATTTCATCTCACGTACATCTGCGTTTTGCGCTTACTGGCTACATATCAATAGAAGCCAGTACTACACAAAATCTCCACTATATATTTAGTCAAGAAATGTGGAATAGTTGGACAGCATAAACTTCCATACTTATGTGTAATCAAGCATAAACAAGTGAAATTTAACAAAAAGTCATCGAGAATGCGACGTAAACGCCAATACGCCATATGTATATATATCTTATACCGATCCTTCAAATAGTACTAACTCAATGTTAATATTAGGAATAAAAACCAGTCTGAACACCTGTTATTCCAAAAAAGCAATTAACTTTTGTCTGTGGATTCATTTATTAGGTATTGTGATACATGTAACAAACTGCATAGAAGTAGTTTAGCCGACATTTCCAGTCAAGTTTAATGTATGCGAGACTGCTAGAAGTGAGAGCCGCATATTTAACTTTGATTTCCATATATATATTCAATGCTGTTTGATCCTCGATAGTCAGTTTGCCGTCGTACTCCGATGATGATCATGGGAGGTCGAAACGCGTCAGTTCATGCGACTGGCGGTGGTTTTGTTACGTTGTTCAACGACTGGTTAAATACAATGGGATTGGTGCTTACTTCAAGCTCGCAAACGTGATTTAAAGAATTGTTACTAACACCCGCACAATCAATTATTGTGAAATTGGTTTCATTTGGACCAGAAATATATACCGAAGTCAGAAAGAAAAAAGTTTGATTCGGATGCTCATGTTTTTTTACCATAGAATTGTGATACTACTTAAATTAATTTTTGTGGTTGGTACTAACACTTATTTTAGTTCTCCGCAATAATAATAATAATATATATATATATATATATATATATATATATATATATATATATATATCAAAGTATTATGATTCTAACCACAAAAATGGTATAACTGTTATAGATGGAATCCTCAATATGAAGTCTTTCAAATGGTTTTTAATATTAATTTTTATAAAATTCAACCCATTTTCAAATATAAATTACCACTTACTGAGTTAGCATGCCTAAAGAAAATTTACTTCTTGTTGTTTTAGTACGAAAAGGTTTTGGAGATTGCACCGTCAAATTGCTTCACTGCTTTTATTACTAAGTTCGCCATAGGTGAAGTGTAAATATATAGACGTTGTTTTTCCGCAAACATTGATATATGAGTTTATATAATTTTACACTTTTCATGAATTAATTAATAAAGAATAGATGACTAGTGGAATCAAGCAGAGAAAAAACAACTTTTTACTACTGATTAAGTTACATTGCTGTGTCATGAATAATTGACAGCTGCATCTGAGCTAGTGGTTATTTGATTAATAATCAATTGTTTTAATCAGTGATGCCATTTCAAATTTATCCCAGTATGGTCATTGACATGAACTGGGAACTTTTGAAGGACACCACGATAGTTTGTCGCGTGTGCGTTTTGTTTTAACTATTGATTTTTTAACATATCAGCTCATCGGAAAATGTCGGTATTTCGAGTTTGCGAGGCGATGCAAATACAAAGCTTGCAAACATAATGCAGTGAAATGTTATCTCCACCTGCGCAATCACTGTTTGTTTAAATGGACGCATTTATTTAGTTGGTTTGATAAGCCAGCTACAGGCTTTATCTAGCGAGCAGAATATTTTATTAATTTAATAATGAAAATAGTTGTGTAGAAGATAAATTGAATGAAAATAAACAATGAAAGGTTATGACGTCTAGTCCTGCATAATGTTTAAGCAATATGACCTTACTGTTCATAAATAACAGGAGTTCGGTGAAAATTAGCGTGTGGAATTCTGAATAAATGGGCTATTGTAAAGGAATTTGATAATGTTAACTTAAAGAAAGAAAAAGTAAAAATGAAGCGTGGGACGGTGAACTTTGCGTAATTGAGCTTTTAGTGCACGATTACATGCAGATAAACTTGCGGAAACTATCATGTTGACAAATAGTTTATTTATTCATCAATATAATATTTAATTCATATTTAAAAAAATAAATAACAACAAATAAACTAATATTGCTGTAAGCTCTTTTGCAACATTAAATACATTACGTAGTGCACCGCACAAGACGGCACATTAAAGCAACGGCAAAGGCGCTCGCAAACCAGCTGTCCGACAACTCCACGCGTGCTCAAAGCACGCGCAGAACATCCAACAGCAACAGCAACACGGTGAGCTCACCTCGCCAAAAGCAGCTGTGCAAAGCCGTGTCTTATTGTTAGTCTGTGCACAGCTGCTTTTGGCGAGGTGAGCTCACCGTGTTGCTGCTGCCGTTGTATGTTCTGCGTGCTTTGAGCACGCGTGGAGTTGTCGGACAGCTGGTTCTGAGAGCCTTTGCCGTTGCTTTAATCGATGCCGTCTCGACGATGCTTACCTGATGGTCATATGCTTGTCTCAAAGATTAAATACATTACTCAGCAAGTAAAGAAAAATTAGAAAAGTAGAAATGGAATAACTTATACAATTGCAACGAGAGATAAAGGTATATATTTGTGATTAACAGAAATATTTCACATCCCGAATACGTATATCTAAATACTGCGGAATAAGTTTGCTTGTGAAAGAAGAAATAGTGTTTTAATATAAAAAGGAATTTTTGTCCGTGAACGAAGTGACAGCTTTATTGAGCAGTTTAGTATAAAATAACGAAAGCAGACAACTGTTAAGATTGTGACCACAAATACATTTTTAAGCCACATTACAGTCCACATAAATATGTCTGAAACTAATTGCATTACGATAATTACTATTCAGGTTGCATTCAAGCTCGGATTAGGACCATGAAGTGTGGAAACACATCGATGTGTGTAATAAGCAGTGATGTTGCGCATATCTCTTACGCGATTCGTTAAGAATGTGCATGGATGCTTTTCGGGCATAACGATTGATTTAAATGAAAGAAACGGCGTAGTCTTTTTCATCTCTTCTAAGAAGATCTTACATAGTTACATACTGGGAGTAAATTAGTAACACCATGGAAATGATATACTGTAGGTATCTAGCTTCTGACAAAAGAACGAGAAGGGTAGCCATACTGTCCGACGATTTAACCAGCACCATATCGGTAATCAGAAAATACTCGTGTTCAGAAATAAAAAACGTCCGTTCACGACGTACCTAATTATAATCCAAATTTACCATTTAAGACATAATGTGTAACAATTAATTTTAATTTGAAAAATTAAACAATTTTGCAAAATCTATTAACCAACGGAATAGAAAAATGTAGTCATTATTCTAGAAGAAAAACGAAATTATGACACGATTTATCGTTGCGTATTAAGGTTGGAATAATCGAAAATTACTAGCCGTGTTAAAATAGATCATATACAATTTCAATGTATTTTGTGCCTGTTTTCCTAAATAAATATTTTTTAATAAAAGGTGAATTAAATCAACTTAGTTCCAGAAGCTCTCCATTCTCTTCCAAGAAATGTGATTGCTTCATGCCTGACGTCACACTAAATTTAAAGATATCAATTAATGAGGTATGTATAAAAGTTAAAAATTTGACTGCACAATATGCCCCAAGTACTATAGTTAGCGAAGTCATAATTAAACGTTTGCCAATAATTCAAATTTACAGGAACGACAACGTTTAATAGGCGAAATATTTATTTAGAACATTATAAAACTGTATTTTTAGCCAATCCATTAAACCTTCTTCAGTGAGTCGATGGATTGTTTTCTTGGTGCTTGTCTAAGCGAGCAAATACGACTGTAGTGTAAGAAGGAACCCCTGGCCACATTAAGAGCACGCCGAGGTCGGTACCAGAAAATTCGTGAATCCAGGAGATATCCATCTGGTCATTTAGCAATCAGTCACCTCCCCGACGTATAGAACATGTTTCAAACTACAAAAAATTATATAACAAATGAATGTAGGATAACAAAGGCGCATTCGGTTAGTCAAATCATTAAACGTGACGATAAAAACAGAAAATACACTCTGACAACTTGCAGTTGTCGAATTATATGTGTGATTACTTTACGAGAAGTTTTATAAATAACTTAGTCGAAATTAATTTGGTTGTCCGAATATTGTGAACTGTTTGAAAGCGTGCCTCGAAAACAAGAATGATATATGGTTCAATGCAGTGGATAAGTGTTAGCATTTTAAATTAATTGCTTATAAAAAGTTTTCATCTTGTTTGAATTTGTAAACTAAATTGGGCAACAATTTTTTTCGCTTTCAAAGATGCATTCAGTACTGAAGCTTTTAACATTATACTTCATACCTCCTTTTAAATTTCATTCACTAAAACCAACAATTTATTGTTGGAAACATCGTGACTTCTGTACAGTTTGGTTCCTGTATAAATCTTGTGATAAAAAGATGAAAATGCAATGAATTAAAAAAAAATAGTTAAGTAATAATCGCACCGTTATTGGCAATATAGTAGATTATCAAACTATGGGGTTTAACCATTTCGTTTTGGCCATGTGAAATTACAATATATCGTCACTTAAAAAATCCTTGACCTCGCGGGTAGCCTTAACAGTTCGTTAAATCAAGTTTGCGAGCTTGAAGTAAACACCAGTCCCGTTGTATGTAACCAGTCGTCGAACGACATAGAAAAACTACCTTCAATCTCACGTAATGAGGAGTTTCGAACTGCGATCATCAGCATAGCAGTACGACTGCAAAATGACTAGCGAGGATCTAGCCGCAATGCATATATATATATATATATATATATATATATATATATATATATATTACAAATAGACAATCAATAATTGCACAGTTGGTGGTATCAATTCTTTAAATCAAGTTTGCGAGCTTGAAATAAACACCAATCTCATTGTATTTTACCAGTCTTCGAACAACATGACAAAAGTACAGCCAGTCATACCCACTGACGCGATTCGACGTTCCATGATCATCATCAGTGTACGACGGCAAACGGACTAGCGAGGATCAAACCGCATTGAATACATATTGAAGTCAAATCTAGATATGTTGCTCTCACATCTGGTAGTCTTGCATACATTGTACTCGACATTAAATATCAATTGCACAATGTCTATGCAGTCCCGAGCAAGAAAAAAAAATATATAATTGCGTGTGTGGTGGTTACAATTCTTCAAATAAAGTTTGCGCGATTGAAGTTAACACCGATCTCGTTGTATTTAACCAGTCGGCTAACAACATAGCTAAACCACTCGTAGTCACACGTACTGAAGTTTTTAGAAGATTTAAAAAAATATATATTACTAAATTGGATTAACCTGTTTTTAAAAATGTGAATAATGGTTAAATTGCATATATCATTTTTTATCAATTTATGTCACATCTACATTTGATCGTGTGCTTGTTTTTATTACGACATGAAGTAAATGTTGGCGGCTCAATATCCTAGTATTTTTATTGAAAGTATAAATTTTCTTGTTTACTAAGTTTTCGGTGCGTCCTCCGTAAAATATTATCAAATTCAAGCTATTAATTTTTTAAGCAACAGGATATGTACTAATGTGGCTATCTGTAAGTAAATTTAAAATAAATGCACTCGAAAAAAATAACGTTACGAAAATATTAATACAGTAGTTTAACATGTGTTTAGAAATTTGCATAATTATGAAAGTGTTTATATAATTTTTTGTATCAATTTATACCATATCTTTAGTTCACCGTTTGCATGTTTTTATTAATACATCAAGTAAAGTTGGCATAATCTGCTCATTGAAGTAAATAAATTTTGTTGACAATTTTCGTTCTTAGTCTGATAATTGTCATCCTAATCTATTGCCTTGAATGACTGTGGTTAAGCAGTGCAATTGAAAAGTGGCACTCATAAGTACATTTAACGGTTCACTTTTGTCTGTATGGATACCTTAAAAAACAATATATATTTTCTTTTTAAATTCTGCCATTCTACTATCATTCTATATCTATATCGAACCATTTTATTCATACATTCTTTTCAAGTATCTACAAATGTACACACACCCGATATATATATATATATATATATATATATATATATATATATATATATATAATGGTGATTTAAATTGAAGGTTTGTTTATTATACTGAATTTAATTTTAAAATATATACCTACTTCATCCTTATAGGACAACCTTAAGTATAATATTTCAAACGATTTATGTTATATCCCATGCCGAAATGGCATTTTATTCAAGTATCTACAAATGTACACACACACTCCGATATATATATATATATATATATATATATATAATGGTGATTTAAATTGAAGGTTTGTTTAATATACCGAATTTAATTTTTAAAATATATGCCTACTTCATCCTTATAGTACAACTTTAAGTGTAATATTTCAAACGATTTATGTTATATCCCATGCCGAAATGGCATTTTATTCAAATTATACTTAGAGATCGTTGATTTATAGTTGGAACGTTATGTTTATTTCATAACTGAATAACATCCACGTCCACCAGAAACCGTTCATAACGATTATGTGGCACACGGGAGAACGTTAAATGCAGTCTTATTTCAGCAGCGCGGAGGATGTGTAGCGAATCTTTGATCCAAATAACCCGAGATTCAAATTCTGGCCACAAAATTTCTAATAACTAAAGATATTGGCAATGTAATGACGAAACCTGTGTTTTCTTGAATTCAACAAGTTTTGTTCATACGAATAGCATATATACGTATATTTGCAATAATGTTATCTATAAATTTACATATTATTAGTCATGTATGCAGCCGTATATGCTAATTTATATGGCCTTGAATATAATAATTGTTCTTGTATTGATTTTTTGTTATATGTGATCGGCAAATTTGTTTAGTTCAGCTCATACAAGTATATATATGGATGAGAGCATACAGGTCAATACCAATTCCATTCACAACCCCATAAAGTAACGTAAACGTGGGCATACATGTGATGGTATAAATTCATACACATGCCTGCTATTACTATTATTGCTTGCATATTGAGCTTCCGGTGCACGTGTAAAGTCAATTTCTGTAATTAAGGTCAAATAAGACATCAACCATTCGACAAAGAACCCAATAATTTCGCACAAACGTCTACATATATACAACGGCATAAGTTCTTTTCTGTGGCAGTTGATATTATAATTGTTCTCGAATTAATCTTCTGATGCCAATGATTTTTCAAATCTAGTAGTTATTATATTATAAGTCATTCCGAAAACCACACGATCTTTTAAATTTAAATATAAATACATCGATATGTAACAATTCAAGTTCATCGATGCTCTTGTTGATATTATAAATGTTCTCTTACTAATTTTCCCGTGCAACAGTTCGGTAATTTTGTTAAAAATATTGTCACTGATAGGCTATAAGTTGGAGGCCGGATTATATTAATAATAAAACATTTTTATTTACACTTGTGAATTTTATTGCAATTTACTAGCTAAAATCTTCATAATCAATAAATTAGTTTTCTAAATCAATTTCTTGCTTAAGATGAACGAATCCATTCGATAGTTAATATACTCTAAGTGCCTAGCCGGCTAGGGTCTGTGAATATGTTTATTTTTGCACGCTGTGCTATATTCCAGTCTCCCTCCACTTGTTGAGCACTTAGGCTTCCCTATGTAGAAGATAGCAAACCTTGAATGGTATATTTCGTTTGCCACCGTTACAATTTGGGATTCCATTTACCTTTTTGACTTTTTGCTTTGGTAGCTTATGGTATAACTTTAACTTTTCTGTAAATCAAGTTTGCGAGCTTAAAGTAAACACCAATCCCATTTTATTTAACCAGTCGTTGAACAACAGAGAAAAAATACCATCAGTCGCAGGCAATGACGCGTGGCGACTTTCCATGGTCATCATCAGAGTACGACGGCAAACTGACTTTGGAAAATCCAACTGCATTGCATATAAATGGAAAGAAAAATTAGATATGCGGCTCTCACCTCGAGTAGTCACGCATATATTGTACTCGACTGGCAATGTCGGCTGCACCATGTCTATGATTGATGATGATCATGGAAGGTCGAAACGCGTCAGTGCGTGCGACTGGCGGTAATTTTGCTATGTTGTTCGACAACTGGTTAAATACTATAAGATTGGTGTTTACTTTCAAGCTCGCTATATTGATTTGAAGAATTGTTACCATGCGGATTGATCATCGCTAGTCAGTTTACCGTCGTATTTAAGCAACCGTTTGAACATTGTTGATATCTTATATCCTACTGCTAAAACCCTAATCAGTTTCGAGTTCGGAATTACCCATAAACACATGCTTATTGAATAGCGTGTTTTGCTTTTAGATTATAATTTCTTAATTTTATCATACGTTGCCGATTTTAACTGATACATGTCTTAAACACAAATCTTGTTCAATCAGTTCAATTCATGCACAAAAAATCGCACATCCAATGTTCTAAGATTTCTAAAAATTATTCATTTTAGAATTTCAATTTTAATTTCGTATGCGGATTGGAGAAAATATCTTCAAGAAGTCATCCAGTTAAATAACTTATATACGGACATTTTTTTACAATCTTTAACCATAAGTCCAAATGTGTACAAAATGGTATAATTCCCCATTATTTCCATTTACAAATTATAATTGAGTCCAGCCTTTTTGGAATATTTTACTAAGAAATGTATCCTTTTATTATTTTAGCATGATTCTAACATACAAAAATACTACCAAGGATACTCGACAACAAGTTTGGTTTGAGAGGAAGCAGTTCTAATACATTTCTCCCCTCCTTATACATTAATATTTCGGCAAATGAGACAGGCAGTGACCGCTACATTGGAACCATACTACCGTATTAATAAGATTTATATAAAAGTGTGAATTATGTGTAAGACACATATGTTTAAAGGTTCTAACATGTCGTCTTAAGGGCATTCTACAAACTTTTAGTGTTTAGGAAAACGCAGTTGGAATACTGTTTAAAGCATTTCTAAATTACGTTTGAAGTAAGAACATTGTATGCATGAATACAGTATGTAGGCCAATCATTCTTTAGCTTTTATATAAACAGTACTCTTCAACTATCTCTACAGAAATTATTATTCTCTATTTCAGATTATCACTATGTGTATTATGTAAAATTTACGAGTAATTTGTAAATATTCTGCATATATATTTTGGCATTTTATAAGGTAAGAAATTCATAACATGAATAGTAATCTTTACTGGGTTTAATTATTAATTGTACTTCACTGAACAATACACTATAGGTAGAAATGTACCGCATTTTGTTGAAGTATTTTCATGCCCCGAGTCTATTTCTACTAATTCGATTATTTTCTTTAGTAAAATTTTAACCAATACACTCAACATTTATTCCTGATGCATTTTTGTATTAAGAACTGACTTCAGTTCCATTCAGCTTATCATTACATTTCATATACCAATTATGGGTATCACAAGAAAGAAAAGTTAACTATAACCGTAAGTGTCTATACTACATAAAATTGCGATTAGTGAGCGGCACGAGTGGCGCAGTCGATAAAGACCCAGACACCAATGGAAATGTACCTGTGTTCGAGTCTTGCCCGCGGCAAATTCAAGATAGTAAATGACGAGTGGCCAATAAAGACGAGACTTGTCTGATGGACGAAATGCCTTTGAAACCTTATAAAAGATTTAGTTTATATGGACTATATATATATATATATATATATATATATATATATATATATATATATATAAAATCAAAATCCTGCTGTTAAAATTCAATCAAATCCACACAAAAACAAACATACAATTATATAATTATTATGAAGGTTTAAAAAATTGTGAACTAATTCGATAATGGCCGATAGATAGCGACAATACTCAACTGCAACTGACAGTGTTTCATCTATTTAAATTCTTAGTTTCAATTTGATTAAGTGGATTAAACTAGTTCTCATAAAGGTAATAAAATGAAAACCCAGAATGCGTATAAATGTAACACAGCAATTTGCAGTTTTAGTATTGTCGGATAAAATAAGCCATTATTGATTATTTTATTAAATGCATTTTACTCCATTAAATAATTGTTATTATATATATTTGTTCAATTGTAATAGACATATATATACATATATATTAATTAGGAAGAAAAAACATTAATAACAATTAATTAGAAATATACTGTGTAATATTAAGGCATGGACATTATAAAAAGAATATATATATATATATATATATATATATATATATATATATATATATATATATATATATATATATATATATGTTTCTTGAATAAAGTAAACATTTAACATTACAGGAAATAGCAATCATCCACAGATCAGTTTGTACTTATTGGAACTCGTCAAGTAATATCAGTGGCTTCTTCGAATGGGGTTTGAGAAATGAACATGATTTCAGGGTTTAATTACTGCTTGCTCCACTCCGACAACTTAACTTTTACCTGACTTATGCAATTATTGATTTTCGTCTTCATGTCCTTACCAACGTAGAATATTGAGATCAGTTCCAACGCAATCTCTATTCGTCATCTTATATATATATATATATATATGTTTCTTGAATAAAGTAAACATTTAACATTACAGGAAATGTAATCATCCTATAGATCAGTTTTGTACTTATTGGGATCTCGTCAAGTAATATCTAGATATTTCTTCGAATGGGGTTTGAAATGGAGCAAAGTTGATTCGGGGTTTAGATTATATCCACTCCGACAACCTTTCCGCACACAACATGCAATTATTTATTTGCCTCATCTTCATGTCATAACAACGTAGAATGTATTGACATCTGAAGTTCCAACTTGCCAATCTCTATTCGTCATCTTAT
>JAQBSW010008904.1:0-31538 GCA_029291075.1 Eudiplozoon nipponicum
GGTGTACTTCGTTCAGTTACGTATTGCTGTATGTATTAGGTTTTGCGAACCTAGTAACAAATTAGTTCAGCTCTGACCAGAAGGATAAACCAAAGGCAGCATGAACGGAAAGTATAATCTCATGCACATTCGTTTCGTGCTTACTGGCAACAAACAATATGTAACTGTAATATTCAGATATGGTTTTTTTTCTAACCATACTTTACAACGCAGTGAGTTTCAAACGCATAGCTAAAAGTAACATACACTAGTGGTGTTAAAATCAAACTGAGTAGTCCGTTTTCATTAAAAAAAATTCAAACCACGATTTTCTGAAAAAATGGTAGAATTTTCGTATGCCGCTGGCTTGAACAGCCCGAAAGCGCTAATATCATGATTCAATGCGGTGTTACGCCTAATCACTGTTGCATCTGCATAAATCATTTCTATAAACTGAAATAACTCTGACTTAATCATGCCAAACTAATGAAATCATAGTTTAAAGTAGAAAAAAAGAGTTTTCTGCTAAAGCCCGGTTTTGTAATCATTTCGAATTAAGTTAATTGAAGTATAGGTTTTGTTAAGTAATTGCCCAAAATTTATTTTCAGGTTGACAACTGCTATCGGAAATCAATTAGGTTAATTACATGGAAGAAAAATGAAACTCTTAAATGCGCTGAAATATTCAATTTAATTATTCGGAAAAGTTACGCAAAGAACTAGTATTTCTTGGATAGGAATAACATAAGAACTATGTGTAATGAAGGAAGTCAATCAGAAGATACGGAATAAGTTCTTTCTTCACATACTCGCTTTAATTAGTAAGTTAATGCAATGCCGAAATGATGGAGGAAAGATGATGGATGTAATAAAAATATTCGCATCCACACATTAATATACATAAACATATATATATATATATATATATATATATATATATATATATATACATATATATATAAATATATATATATATAGACAGATTTGATTACATACTTTCACCTTCAATATAAAATAAACATAATAAAATAACGAAAACCTTCAATTTTCCAACAGAGGCAATTTGAATTTTTATTGGACGACCAACATTATTGCTAGAATTATAGCGGCCGGTAGATAAATTCGGAAGCATTTGGGTTCGAGTTAATCAAGATATTTACTAGGCCTGCGAAACCATAGAATGAATGTAATTTTTATTTTGACAATATTTCAGTTCTTTGATCAGTTTGTGCTTCATATGAAATATTGTAAATATTTCTCATTCATCGGCCGGATTTTAAATCTGGGATAATTTATTTTATGGTCATGGAAATGGTAATCTTCGTCGACAAAATCACGTATTATACAGCATTTACAATTATGTACCACCTTACATTAATTCGAATGCATTTTCTTCCGATAAGGATAAGTGCGAATTTTTAGGCAATTGCATCCACTATATTATGAAGAAAAAAAAAAAATATATATATATATATGTGTGTGTGTGTGTGTTTAAATTAAAACAATATACTACCATTGGACATGCTGGGACTACAGGTCAGAAGTGTAAAATATGTGGATCTAACTGAATGATTATCTATATCAAGCTGTATAGTTAGCTACATTAGGATACCGGGTCAAAATTCCATACCTGGCAATATAATTCACTACGAAATAATGCTAAATAACAAAGAATTCCATTCTGCAGATGCAACCAGCTTTGGTAATATTATACAATGTGATATATATATATATATATATATATATATATATATATATATATATATATATAATAAAAGAAAGGGAAGATTTACTTGATTTATTTCAATCTTCTGCATGTTACTCTCACAACAAATGCTCATATAATGTAAATCTAAACCGGAAAAGCTCGATAAATCTGGTACATGATTTAAAGAAATATTTTTGACACCATTATTCGTTAGCACAACAATTTCATTAAAATCTGATTGGCTTTCTTTTTTAAATGTTTGAATTTAATTCAGTTGAGAGTATTTCTAGGCAAAATAATTGTTTAAAGTTGCTTGGTACTCTGACTTACTTTGCTGTCGGTACTCGCAAGAAATCGGACGCATGAAGCCTAAAAATGGCCGTGTGATCAGCGGAAATTGTTCAGAATTCTATAATACAGTATGTAAAAATATTGAAATTCAAATGATCATATTTTGGCTACAAACGGTTAATGCTTCTTGTGACTAATATGTCACGTAATTGGATACTTTTTAATTTCATATCAATTGATATATCAGTCTCATTAAAACAAGCCACCAAGAGAGTAAGCCGTTTCTTTTGGTGTTCAACAATTTGTGAACAACAAATTTAGACAATGTTGAATTTTCAAAATATACTCTCATTATTGTATTTCTGAGTATTTCTCATTTATTAAAGAACTATTACATCATCAAGCAAAGTATCAGAGACTGACTATAGGATTCGTATAATGATTTCTGTGCTTCATTGTCCTTTGTTATCTTTGATCAATATTTTCCTCCGACATTGTCGTTTATTAAAGTATTTTTTGGAGCAGAGACGTCATCATTAATGAGATAAATTCTATTCTTCTTGCACAATAATTGATTTATCATTGTTATTTATGGCAAGTGCTTATCATAAAAGCTATAAAAGCAATTATGATAAATTATATTTTAAAACATTCACGTGTCTATATTTTTTCAATTCGAAATTTTTGTAATTTTCTTTTATCAGAATGCTTACTAAACCCCCACATTACCAAATTATAAATCCAACCTCCTTTTAGAGTCTTTATTATTTTAAGTTACATGCTCTTTCTTATACGTGCAAGCGGATAAAATCTGAATTTTAAAATTATTAATTCACTATTCACCTCAGCACAAAACAACATGTCTGACATTATTCGCCTGGATCTGATCTGCAGGTAAATATTTTTTTTTAATCCGAGGAGCAGTATATAGATTTTATCTGACTATTTAATTTGCATCTGTTTTAATTTTATTCATTAATTATATTTTATTAATTTTAAATTTCATACCATCTATAAACAATACATTTAGCGAGCAATTGTCAATACTAATGCAAATAGTTTTCGCCTCACAACTTAAATGAGACGGTGATATATTCCAATCCACAAATTTATTTTTTACTTATAACAGCTCGTTTTAGCTATCAGGTTAAATGTTTTAATTGTTGAATTCCAGTTAGAGTTTTCCAGCTTCTATATAATACTTTTATTGCAATAGCTGTCGAAAATTAACACAGGCTTGCACATCATACACTTGTCGAAATAGTATAGCGTATTCTTGGCCTTCTTCAATGTTCGTATAATGCGATATACTAATTTATAGATACACGTACTACTTTTCGTACTCCAAGCCAGTTTGTGCTCGGAAAAGATTGAGTTAATTAAAAAATAAATAAGATAGTCCATAGGTACGTTTTTAATTGTAGATAACACTGGAAGTAGATTATAATGAAATTTTTTTTATTTGCGAAATGTTTAGAGTAAGTCTTTGGAAGGTTTGACAGCTGCAAAATGTCTGGAAGCCGAAACAAAAGCTAATATTTCGTGGATATGTTTCATTTTCTTTTCTCCTTTACATTTTAAGGAACTATAAATAGGATTTTTATCCACTGTATGAACATTCAAAATGTGTTTTATAATTCCATTTTGTTTTCGTATATCTATAATATATTGTGTGCAATCGTTAATAATCAATAATAATAAATAATAATAATAATAATAAATAATAATAATAATAATAATAATAAAAATAATTATTATTATAATAATGATAATAATAATAATAATAATAATAATAATAATAATAATAATAATAATAATAATAATAATACGGCCACATTCCTAAGCTTTCTGCAAACAGTAGAGCAAACAAATACGCAACACCCTAATGTACAATGTTCCAAATAAAATTTCTACAAGTTCAAGTGGCAAATCCTGCCAAAATTGAACTATTTCGCTGTCAATGTTTCCCTATATTTGACAAATGTTTGCCTCGTTTCATCAGTTTTGCGTGCGAGGTTGACGCGTTGCTGTCAGGTAGTCAACAGTTACAAATCCTCGAGAAATAGTAACAAAGTTGCAGTAAGAAATTGGACAACGAGATATTACGTAGATTTTCAACTGATTAATAGCGAAATGAGTTGTTGCCATGCATTAATTTTTTCCCCAATTATTGGTTACATATTATATTTTAGAGATAAGCAAAAACATAGAAATATAATGTATGTCTTTGCAAATGCTGCAGCAGCAAATAGGTAGCCAGTGTATGCAGAGTTACAGCAAATTTTAAGATGACATTACTCGTATAAACGAAGTATTTTGTTCTGCATTTGAATTACACTTTATTGCACCAGACTTATTTTTGTGTAAATTTTCCACTAAAATAGCCCTGCCTAGTGTGAATTATAACATTACACCAGAAACTGCATGCAACGCAAAACACAATATTATTAATTCCCGTGCAGCAGCAGACTTAATTACGGCGTTTAAAAGTTGGGCGCAGTGCTCCCATTGCAAGTTCACTTCCCTAGTCTTGCTGACTTGCGCTCTATGCTATTCACATTTGCAGGCCCACCGCGTTTATATTGCCTTGACTCACATGGTCTCGGGAATTAATATTTGATGTATTCGAAAATGCAATAACCATTTTAATTTCACACGGCAAGTGTACATTCAATCGACTACTTATGCCTGAATTTATCTCAATCGTAATGATTTGATATGCTTCAACTATTTACTAGGTCTCCTTTTATAGCTCTAACGGGATTCAAATTTTAGCTGTTTGACTTGGCGACAGCTCTGCTCTCACGCGATACCAACACACAATGCTTTACAACTTTTGGCTTTACTCTCATTTTTTTGGGTGTGATATGCCACGTGTTTATAGCAAACTAAATCTTGTAAGGTTAGAAAGCATTATTGGGCATCATATCGTGACAATTGCAGTAACCGTGTAGACGTCATCAGTTGACAGACATTTTGCTCAGTCTGGTGTAAACTCTTTTTGTCTTCTGACAAAAAATAATCTAATTGACTAACATGGTTCAAGGTATGTTCATCTGCATGCGTAAACCCTCTATAAGACAAAGTTTTGCATAATTTAATTTTCCGAAAGAAGAGGAAGTTGTAACATTCTCAAAACGAAGGTAAACACAATTTAATTAAATGTAAATTTGCAGTACTATTTATTTAGTGAACTTTTTACCTAAATCAGACATTAGTGTTTTATATATAATAGTAATTAATATAGAATGATAATATAATATAAAACATAAAGTTTTGCAATTAAGTAGGTATTCATCGGTCTGGTGTAAGTTTGCTGTTGCGACGTTGAAACAAACGTACAATTCTAGCTGCGTGGTGTAGACGAATACACTGCCCTCGTCTGAGCTCAGAATTCTTTCTGGATTTTTGTTCTTGTTGTCAACAAATGAACATCAACGGCACAATTTAGGGCAATATGCAGTTATTTAATATCACATGTTTAACGCGAGCGTATAACTGATACTATCCGCGAGCAGTTATATCATTTAAGTTATAAGCTTAAAATACATTCAAACAAAACATACTAATATTTTAATTAATCATTTTAAAGAATGTGCATACATATCAACGATACAAGCAAATCCTCGCATAGGATGGAAGATCTGAATTGGAAAATTATTATTTGTAGGCAGAATTGCCATTGCCAGAACTTGCATCCACATGTGCTCGGCTGCTGCAAATTTATTGGCTAAGGCGGGTGTTGACATGCTCTTGTTGCCAGCCGCAACCACAGTTTATCCCGTAATCTGGCCACACAAGTTGTTTTCCTTTAGCATTTGTTTCCAAGGTCGCATTTTCGGTTGTTTGCATCTGCAGCTCGACCTATTTATCCACTCGTCTGCGATGTACTGCAACGTTCAATGGGCTGAGTTAGTTGCCAAGATCCATTTCGACACATTTTGTAACCCCATCTTTGATAGCTTTACTTTCATATAAATGTTGCTTTCTGGTAAACGGCTTGCGAAATACTTCTATTATTGTAGAGTCTTAAAAATGATAACTATCAATTTCTTTCCTGTCTAAGGTGTTCTAATCGGCCATGCTGACGTGCTCCAAAAACTGTTCTGCCTGGCATAAAATAAGTGTGTTATTTACATACATATTGTGTAAGGAGCTCTACTAAATTATTGGTTTCAAGCTTTTGGTCTCAAGGTAAATAAATCGCACTGCCCCCCCTTGAGGAAAAATAGGGCTTCCATAACAATACAAATAAATTGAAGGCAATACATCATTTTGAGTCTGAATCCTAATTCTTTGAAGCATAATACAGGGAAGTCCATAAGTTCGCGTAACTGTGTAGGAAATCATGGTATTGATTATGGATGGGGTCAAACAGAAGCATTCCCGTAATTTCGCTGGGATTTTGTACAAATTGCATTTGCTATCTGTCGATACTGTCAACATATATATATATGTAAAAAAATATAACACGTAACGTTGTTATGATCATCAGGAAAATATGACAAAATCACGTTCGCGACCAGAGAATTAGTCTTTTGCTGAATGTGTGAATGAAATCATATTGCGTAATTTTCGCATTCGGTTTAATTTTGTACACCTCCATAACTATGGATCTGATAAAAACTGGAACAAATGTTTGTCGTTTTGACATTGATAATGTTTGATAGAATATAATTTATTGTTTTACAACCAGAAATATAGAATTATTACACTATATTTTATTACTTATCTGTACACAGCGAGGATTGCGGTCTCCTTGCGGGACATGAGATCAAAAGAGGTGATTAAATACAATAAAGGAAGAATAACCATATAACAGTTAATTCAAATGACTGAAAGAATATAAAAATTCAGGTCTTAAATGAAAATGTATTTGTAAAATGAACAGAAAGGAATTCTCTGAACATGTATTTCATGATGAGATATTGATGACATAGCCTTCACCGGAATCAATTCAACATGTGAAAAGCCGCTTAATTGAACACAGTTAAATGAACTAAGCTATCAAAAAACAACTCGACATGCTAAATAAATAAAAACTTAAGTTTTGCAGTAAAAGGTTTGAAGTTGCATGTTATATTTTACTAACATGAGGAATCAGGAAAATTAAAGCAAGGCAGAAAAATAAAGAAAACTGGCGATTTATAAACGGAAACTAATTGAATTGTTAGCCAAATAGAGAGCTACGTAGCTCTAAGAGAATAGGTTAGCACCGAAATCTAGTTCTAGTTTTCCCAAACGAAGGATCCTCCTGCGATATCTCGAACCTTAATGAGTATTTTTCTAGAGAAAATGGTTCGTTTCCTGGTCTGCGATTTGTACGCAATACTAAGTTTGATGCAGCGGACCAAAATGAAAAAGCCCTTTTGGCAGAGTTATCTTACATGTTCTAACATATTCTGAACACAAAACTGGGACAATTTATAAGACGGACAGGTAGATCCTATCATTGCCCAAAGACGCACAAATCGCTTATCCCATAGAGACCTATTTGTTCATGGACAAATACTCTAAAGCATTAATTAGCTTAATGATTGGATATCCTATTAAATCCGCCAAAAAATTTTTTAGCCAAGAGCAGCTTGAAAATTTATTTCAAATATAATGCATGGATAAAAAATATAAACGTTATTAACCTTTAGGTGCTTTTTGAAGATATTACATTGTTATTTAGTAATATCCGTTGAAGTATAAAATTGTGTTTATGTTGCATTATGAACATGAAATATCCTTATATTTTGAACTGATTGCAACGATTAACTCAATTTTGTTGTTTCCATATGCAATTCGGAGCCAAGTGCCATCTAATCAGGTAAATACATAGTCTAGAAATGGATTATGCATTAACTCAGGTAATGTGTATTTGAATGTACAAACGGGATAAATGTGACTTATTACGTAAGTTGAAATTTTACAAAAGTTGAACTAATTATATATATTTTTCGAACAAAAAAGCCGTATGTTTGCCAAAGAACTGTTTCTTATTATCAATATATGGTATCAGAGTTTACGCTTTACAAATAAAGATTTATGGACAGTACGCTAACATTTATTGTTGGGCAGCTAAAACGGCGAACTGGTGGTATATTGCGCAGATTAATCTACCATACAAACATTTTCGTCACAACATTTGTACTTCAAAATTCACTATCGCTCTGAATGTAGAAATACTTAATGAAGATACTTCCCCATAGAGCATGGCTTTGTTATTCGCCTGACTGCTTGCAAACTGAGTTGAACATTCGTATACATGGTCCTTACTTGTCACATGTCAAAGACAAGCTCAAACCGTATGAAAAAATACCCAACTTGAATGCTATTAATAAAAATTAAAACCGATTAATATAAAAATTGAATATATGATGGTAAGGAGACAATAAAGCGTGTAAAAGAAAGATTGCCTTCAGTGTTAACTTTCCGATATTAAAAATGAAACAAATCACCTTAATATGTGCAAAAACAAAAAGAAATGTTATCAGATACAAGAAACATTTCTTTTGCATTGTCTTCTCAAATATCTACTAATGAACATATCTTTATATATAAATTTGAAAGCAAAACAAGATAGAAATGTGAACATAGAGGGAGTGTGAAAAATAGAAACCAATCAAATTGCGTGCGTCACATCCAGTTCAAGCTCAATACTTGTACATGCTTCTTCTGCTTACATAAATCCGGCTGCAATTTGTTTATCCATAAGGCTTCGTATGTGGCTAGCTCCCTTTTGTTTTTACATTTAGTAATTACTTTGAATGCTACGTCTGGAGAACATACGTGCGATGTTTCGACAATGTGTTGCTTAATAAAAGATGTGTATTTACCAGTTGAATTAAAACAGGAGTATAAGTTACAATGTTCTCTCATTCGAGTAATTAATCATCTGGTCGATCGGCCTACGTAAGTTGATCGACAATTTGCGCATGTATATTGGCAAATAATATTTTATTTCGACATTAACGGCTGTTTCTCTTTCATTACAGGTAAAAGCAAGTGTGAATTCAGTAATATTTTGATTCCATTGCATTTCTAGGTGCATAGTGTGTGTTTCAGAAATTAATGCGGTCTCACTGGTTAGGTCGCTCTTAAGCCTTTCATATGTGTACCGGCCATCAAAAATGCTGTAATATCATGTTTTCGTATTTAACGAACATAGGTTACGCGGGTGGTGATAAAAATTATTATAATCAAGTTTGCGGTCTTGATATAAACACCTGACCCATTAATTACTTACATTTGTCAGTATAAACTTGTATAGTGTGGAAAAGGCAGTTCATCCAGAAGACGGATTTCGTCCTTATTGGGAACTCACAACGGACTGACCAGAAATTGCCGCGGACAGGGTTCGAACCTATTCATGTCTGCTTCGGAATCTGCTGCTCTAACCACTGAGCCAACTAAAGAAAAAATAAACTGACCAAGTTACATTAGTTAGTATATAACTGAAAATTGTGTGTAGTGTGGTGAGCAGCAGGGTGTCTCAGTGGTTAGAGCACCATAATCCGAAGCAGACGTGTCCAGGTTCGAGCCCTGTCTGCGGCAATTTCTGGCCAGTACGTTGTGAGTTCCCAATAAGGGCGAAACCGGTCTATTGGATTAATTGCCTTTTCTACACTATACAATTCTTAGTTTATACTGACCTAGGTATGTAATTAATGGGTCAGGTGCTTATATATCAAGACCGCAAACTTGATTATAATAATTGTTATCACCGCCCACGCAACCAATTTTCGTTAAACACGAAAAGTTAACGGTAATTCGGCAAAACATGATATTACAGCGTTTTTGATGGCCGGTACACATATGGAAGTCTTAAAGGCGACGGAACGAGTGAGAGCCCATCAATTTCGGAAACACACACTGTTCACCTGGAAATGCAATAGAATCAAAATATTACCGAACACAGACTTCTATCAATTTTCTCACAATAGTCAATGTTGGTAGAAAAAGATAGAGAAACTAACCTGCTAATACGACACAAACATCAAAATACCACGTCGCAATTTTAAATAAAGCAGGCTTTCCTGACATGATATTTAAAACATATTAACGCTACTTTTATAAATATTGAATGTACAGAGGTAAGTAAACATAAATTTGTCCGCGCATTGACATTATTTGGGGGCTTTTCTTGAACCATTTAAACTGATTTTTAGTAGTTTTTCTTTTTTTTGAAATTTAAATACTTATAAATTTAGTACTGCTTTATTAATATATTATCCATATGCTCCATTTATGCAGAAGCTACATTGTCAAGACGGAGAAAACGAGTTTCTCTACAATATACGATGTGCTTTTAATTATAATTCAATTGCAGACGCAGTTTAACTGTCGCATTTATCGTCGTAGCACAAAAAACCATATAAGAGGAGTGCAGCCAGTAATTAATACAATTATTTTCGAACAACACATGGTTAGAACTTGCAATTTAAAATATTTCATAAGTTTAAATCTCGAAATTTCCATCAAATTCCATGAGAGTAATATTCAATTAGAAACGAGCCAACATCTTATTTTCTAAACATTGCAATATATTTCGATTACAAACCGTTCTTCATTATTCAAGTATGAATTAGGTGTTGCGAACCTAGTAACTAATTAGTTCACTTGTGTCCAGAATGATAAACCAAAGACAGCATGAACAAAAAGTATAATCTCAGGTACATTCGTTTCGTGCTTACTGGCGACTCATCAGTAGGAGCTGGTATTACGCCTTTTAACCACTGTATATTTTGGTGAGGAATGTGTGATAATAGGATGGTACAATCTCCTAGGCGAATGTGTAAACCTGATGTAGTGAAGCCAACATTGTATAAAGTCTCGCCAATGGGACTTCAAAGCTAACTCACTCTATATAATATATATACTTAGTCTGTAAAGGAGACAAACACTATTGCTATTGTATTAGTAACCGATACCCACATTATAGCACCGAAAAGGTACATGTTGCTAACAATATGGTCTCCGAGTTATTACATGGAACCAACATGATGGATATCAATTTATTCCATAGTTCACCGAAATTGAGAGTTACAACTATTACTAAACACCTGTTACTCCAGTAAATCCATACACTCTGGCCATGATCGATATCAGTTATCACATTTCGCGGTAAGCATGACACCATTCAATTCAATATATAACAGTTAAATACTGTTTGTTGCGGAGAACTAATATATATGCAAGTATAAATTATTTGTTGCGAACCTAGTAAGAAATTAGTTCACTTGTGACCAGAAGGATAAACCAATGACAGCATGAACGGAACTCGCATTGTCGATACTTTATATAATGTTAGCTTCACTACGGCAGGTTTACACATTCGCCTACGAGATTGTACCGTCCTATTGTCCCACATTCCTTACCCAAATATATAGTGGTTAAAGGGCATAATACCGACTCCTACTGATGAGTTGCCAGTAAGCACAAAACGAATGTGCATGAGATTATACTTTTCGTTTATGCTGTCTTTGGTTTATCCTTCGGGTCACAAGTGCACTAATTTGTTACTAGGTTCGCAATTCCTAATACATACTTGCATATATATAAATTCTCAGCAGCAAACAGTATTTATCTGTTATATATTGATTTGAATGATGTCATGCTTATCGCGTAATGTGATAACTGATATCGATCAAGGCGAGAGTGTATGGAATTACTGGAGTACCGGATGTTCAGGAATTGATGTAATTCTCAATTGCGGTGAACTATAGCGTACATTGATATCCATCATGTTGTTACCATGTACCAACTCGTAAACCATAGTGTTAGTACCATGTACTTTTTCGGTACTATAATGTTAGTGTCGGTTACTAACACTATAGCCATAGTGTTACTATCCTTTACAGACTCGGTATAGATAATATATAGAGTGAGCTGGCGTTGAAGTCGCATTGTCGAGACTTTATATAATGTTAGCTTCACAACTGCAGTTTCACACATTCGTATAGGAGTTTGTACCGTCCTATTAGCACACATTACTCACCCAAATATATAGTGGTTAAAGGGCGTAATAACGGCTCCTACTGATGTGTCGCCAGTAAGCACGAAACGAATGTGCATGAGATTATACTTTTCGTTTATGCTGTCTTTGGTTTATCCTTCTGGTCACAAGTGAACAAATTTTTTACTAGGTTCGCAGCACCTGATACATACTTCCATAATGAAGATCGGTTTGTATTCGAAATATATTGCAATGTTTAAAAAGTCAGGGGTTGGCACGTTTCTAATTTAATCTTACTCTCATTATATTTGACGGGAATATTGAGATTTAAACTTATGAAATATTTTAAATTGCAAGTCCACCCCTGTGTTGTTCGAAAATAATTGTATTGATTATGGTTTTTTTGAGCTACGACTATAAATGCGACAGTTAAAACGCGTCTGAAATTGAATCATAATTAAAAGCATAGCGTATATTGTAAAGAAACGCGTTTTCTCCCTCTTGACAGCGTAGTTTCTGCATAAATGAAGCATAAAATTGGTTTGAACAAAATATTGATAAAGCTGAACGAAATCTATTAATGTTTAAATTTCAACAAATAGAAAAATTACTAAACATCAGTTTAAATGGTTCTGGAAAAGCCCCAAAAAATGTCAATGCGCGGACAAATTGATGTTTACTTACCTCTGTACATTCAATATTTATAATAGTAGCGTTAAAAAATTAAAAACTATCATGTTAGAAAAGCCAGCTTTAATTAAAATTGCGACGTTTTATTTAGATGTGGGTGTCGTATTAACAGGAAAGTTTATCTATAAATGATTTTCAACCACCATTGACTGTTGTGAGGCAATTGATTGAATTCTCAGTTCCGGCTCCTACTGATGAGTCGCCAGTAAGGACGAACCGAATGTGCATGAGATTATACTTTCCGTTCGTGCTGTCTTTGGTTTATCCTTCTGGTGATTATTTCTGTAAGTTCTTTTGTTGAACAAAGAATGCCAAAATAATCCCGGTATGAAATTTTCAATGTGATAACTTATTTTATCAAATATAGTGATAATTTAAAAATTTTCAGGCATGATTTTAATAGGTATTTGTGACGTATTGATAGTTGGATCAATCTTCTTGCGTAATTAGCGTAATTGGCTTTGGTCTGTGCCGAATATTGGAGAAAAAATGAACAAGTTTATGTTTCTATTTGATTGCAAGTGACTGGTTTAAATATGTGATCGATAATTCGAACCTTGCTCGAAATTGGAAAATTTAGAAAAGTTTATAAAATGAGTATTAAATAGTATACTTCAACACCTAACATTTTTGTTATTATTAATCAAGAAATTTTTGTACACAAACATCTTTGCGCATTACTGGACCTGTTATTTTTTTAGTGTGGTGCCGTTCAGGTCCCTACTGTCGGAAAATCAATACCTGATCTGCACAACGAGATAAACCTTAGAATTATTTCTGGAAATATGGCAAAACGGACAGCTACCAACAAACGCTAAACCACTGATAAGATATTCTGAATTTAGAGAAGGAAGCAATCTAAATGCTCATTCCCATTTAAGATTTAAGCCTCGTTTATAATCCTGAATATTACTTACAAGATGCACATTTTGAACAGGTGCTGCAATCTAGTTAATGCGGTGTTCGTCTAAAAATATTTTTCTAGTTGTGAACAAAAAACGATTTTATTCATTTTTCTACGACAGCCAAATATTTGTTGTGCAAGTTGAACACCTTACAACGTACACAAATTGGTTCAGATTTGACATGTGCACTCGTGTATATTTAGTAGGTAATGCTATTAGGAATTTATCAAGTAATGATAGTTTTACTGTTTAAAGAAATTTATCTATGAATTTAAACTGAATCGATACAATTCTCTTGCTTATCTACGAAATAAAATAAATGCACTCCCATAATTCATCGCGCAATTATCTCCCTTAATGAATGTTGCCATGATGTGATTATAGTTTCGTTATGTAAGTGGATATTTTGTCAGCTGCGTGTTTTCACACTCCAATCTGCCAATAGAAAAGGATTAAGGACATCGATTAGATTTATTTCTCCATGAGACTCATATTTCTAATTTAAAAAAAAGTTATTTGGCATCTATAGGTTTTTGAAACTATCAAAGTAAATCATTTTTTTCTGTTTAATTTTGGAGCTCATCGTATTCGCTGGCTCAATAGACATAATTTACATTTTTAAGTCACGTTAGATTTGAAAATGCAAAATTAACAGAAAATATGGAGCACATTTGTGCAATTAATAGTCAGTTTTCGCCTAATCACATTTTACCGCAATCCTAGAAGCCTCATAGAGTTTAAAACTGCAAGAATAGGAAGGAGGTTATTTATAGTATTTAGAATAATAACAATGAGCAGAACATAATAGCATTATAAAGTCTGTGTGAGATGTATTAAAATTATGTTGTAAATATCTGTTAGAATTAAAAATTTCTAAGGTGATTTCTCTGCCAGTTTTTATAACGAAATGTTATTGTGCCATTGGCGATACTACGAAAATAATACGGTGGCTATATTGCTGATTTTGTCTCACCTTTGTAATTAATGGGTGTAAGGTTATCTATTCCGCGGAGAGTAAGGTAACCTTGTTTAGTTGCGCTCTTTTTTTAGTAGGACATGTCCTGTGTGCCAGATTACATTCACCATCATATCTTCCATTTTTTCTTGTTTGAAATATTAATTGTATAAATTAAGCTATCTGTTATTTATGCGGACGTACATACGACTACAGTTATGATGGCGCTGATAATTAGAGCTTATTAATTATCACTATAATATTTCGTTTAATGTTGTCGATAAAAGAGCTTCATTTGATATTTAACCATTACGATTTGTGGATTTTATATTTGTTCTCTGCGTTTTCCATATAAATAGGGCGTACTTTCAGAAAATCACAAAAGAAACAAACCTGAAGTTATACATAACTTTAAAAAAAGGCAAAGCCAAACAGATAGATTTTTAGAAGTAAAGAAAAGCTTCCGTTTAATGATAATAACAAAAAAGTTTTTTTATAGAATTAAGCAGCATGCATCAGCGTTTTCTTGTTACTGCGCACCATAACACCTAACAACTTTAACTCTTCTGAAGCAAAATACGTCGGTGCACCATTACCGCCATGCTCGATTTAATATTCATTTCCCAATGGATAGAAACCCGGGCAGACAGGGAATGGGAGTCCGGCCTGAATAGATAGACTCTTAACCTTTGACACAGAATCTCGACCCTTATCTCAAACGGATACAGTAGAAAATATTTACTAAATCATGGAGTCAAAAATTTGAAATTTAAGTTGACAAGGTATATCATGCATACTAATTAACTCACGTACAATCAAGCGCAAAATATAAATAAAACTCCCAAATCATTTAAACATTCTGCAGCTGTTTTTTAAAAAAATACTTTGTTTTTGTCATTTTGCGGAGTTGGTTCCGAAGTCAGCTGCCTTCATGAATGGTAGCTGGTTATCGCGATTTTTTGTGTAAAATACATAAATACAAATCGACTCTTCGTTTTAAAATCGCTGGATGATACACCGTCATAGGCTCTTATGGATGGGATGTACTAATAACCGGGCTACGTACTAATAACCGGACCGTAGCCATGGAAATTCCGGCTTGACGACCGACGGGCTCAAGCTAGTCAACCCGGGATTGGTAGCGTGAACCTTGCCAGGCCATAAAGGAACACAGCCATCATCCCGTTTCATGTGAAGCCTCGAGTTTGGTCTAACTGCACTGTAACTTTTTTGTTAAATGTGTAGTGACGGAATGAGAGCAAGCGTTCCAGACGTGAAAGTCAAGTTTCGGCTGCTGAAGGAAACTTTGGCCACTGGCATCTGGGCAGATAGTGCTCATTAGCCTTGGTTGGCAGACTATCTAGGAGAAGGAAAACTCCGAATACAAACCATCACTAGGAATGGACGACCGAGTGTTCTGTTACAGTCCACATATAACCGTGACAAGAACAAATTAAAAAGATTAAATACTGCATCGGCCGCCGCGCAGTATAAAAAGGGTCGCCCTATCTGTTGAGCCTCGCAGGGTGGATAAGCGAAATCGGGCTACTGCAGGCAACTCTATCTCCGATTCTGCCTCCTTTCCTTCCCCTTCCTCTCCTCAATCTAACAATAACACTCTTTTAGATACTATAAATATGGTTGGTTTAGATCATAACACTGAGCCCAATACCAGGTTGCCAAATATCGAAAATAGTTCTAGTAGACAATCATTCATTAAACCTAGGTTAGGTTTTAACGTAGGCGCATTTAATGTGCGAACATTAAAACAACTTGGACAGCATGAATCTCTTGCACGTACGTTGGATAAATTAGAAATCGACATATGTTGCGTATCTGAAACCAGAATACAGGATCCTCCGTGTATTACAGAACTAGTTGCACCATCCCTATCTACGCGTTATTGGCTTCGAACATCTGGTTCCACAGAGTTCTCTCAAGCTGGTAAATGGGGCGTTGGTATTGCCCTTAGCGCGCGAGCTGAAGCTTGCTTAATTGAATGGATCCCTTTAAATAGTCGATTGTGTGCAGCACGTTTAAATACATCTACTAAAATCAAAGCAAAAAACCGTTATCATCGTTGCCTCTTCGTTGTATCTGCATATGCTCCGAATTAAGCTCCTTACTAAGTAAAGCACGAAGTTCAGATATAGTCCTGGTTATGGGTGACATGTATGCTCAAGTTGGTCGCTTACTTAACACAGAATTTCATTTAGGTGGAAGATACACTCTAAGCTCGACTCGCAATGATAATGGTGAACGGCTTTTTGATAGCTGCGCTGAACATAGACTATATTTAAGTAGTACAAATTTCAGACGTAGTTTTAAACGTTGTGCAACATGGCGTCCTCCGGCACCCGGACAACGGTGGACTCAAATAGATCATGTAGCAAGTAGTTATGGATGGCGTGGTTGCATCCAGGTTTGTCGTTCTATTTTGAACACTTATGTCGACTCGGACCATGCACTTATCCGTTGTAGATTTGACTAAAATTTTCCGGGAAAATTATTAAGAATAAACCATAAATTGATGTAGGCAAACTCGAACAACCGTCCTTCCGACAAAACTATGAAAATATTCTTAAGGCTAATCTTACTGGTCTGGATGGCGATAATCCGAATATTCTTTGATCCAAGATAAGTTCCACTATGCACAATGCAGGTACTATTGTATGTGGCATTACAGGCCCCCGTAGAAATAATCACGAGCTCTTTGTAAAATCTATAGAGATACTCGAAATAAGGCGCCAAATTCCACCTGGCCTGACTCATAATAATACCCGTCGCAATATAAGACGCCAACTTAAGCGCAGTCTAAAAGTCGATCTCGAAAATTTTGGACCAGAAAGGCTGAAGAAATGGAAGTAGCTTTCGCGTCAGGTAATAGTCGCTGTTTGTTTCAACTTATCCGCGCAACAGGTCCGAGAAAATTAAAAGTTAGTGAAACTATAAATGATAGTAACAACGATTTAATAACCGATAAAATAAGTCGTCTTGACACGTGGGCTGAACACTTTTGAGATCAATTTTCTTGGCCACCCACGTCAGTTCCGATTTCCGAAAGCATGTCTGCATCAACAGTGTGGAATGTTAGTCCCGAAGAACCATCCGAGTTAGAAGTACGCGATGCAATCCTATCTCTTAAACGCCGCAAAGCCGCAGGCCCCGATGATTTGCTTCCAGGATTGTTTAAGGATGGTTGCGATATAATTTCAGGAGCGTTGACCAAACTTTTTCATACTATATGGAATGAGGAAACCGTACCACTTGATTGGAATGAGTCGACCATCATTCCCATCTTCAAAAAGGCAATCGTAATTCGTGCGATAACCATCGTGGTATAAGCTTGACTCCGGTCGTATCAAGGTTATTTGCTTCGATTATCCTACGTCGTCTTAGCGCTTCACGTGAATCACATACAAGAGAAGAACAGGCCGGATTCCGCGCAGGACGAGGTTGTATAGATAATATTTTTACGTTAAGGCAAGTTCTCGAACAGAGACATTTATATCACCGTCCCACAATAGCCGTCTTTCTAGACTTCAAGGGTGCATTTGATTCGGTGGATCGCAATGTTTTATTCCATATTTTGTCGAAAAGCGGTGTGCCCACAAAATTTGTTAATATTATACGAGCTCTCTACACAAATACTTCTGGTCGCGTTAAGGTCTACAACGAATTAACGCATAACTTTACAACCAGCAGTGGTGTTCGTCAAGGTTGTCCACTTTCCCCATTTTTGTTTAATTTTGTAATCGATGCTATTATGAACAACACTCTCCCACACATTCAGGATGCTGGAGTTGAAGTTCTCCGGGCGATAAACTAGTCGATCTTGACTATGCGGACGATATCGTACTATTATTCGACAATCAGGATGCTGCCCAGGCCACCTTGAATAGATTAACAGACGTTGTTCCGTCTTTCGGTATGAAATTCGCACCCTCTAAATGTAAGATACTGTTACAGGATCACCCACCACTCACTCCAACGTTGCGACTGCAGAATGAAGATCTAGACATAGTCGACAGGTTTACATATCTTGGGAGCTCTATCAATAACGTAGGCAATATGTCCGACGAGGTGAGAATACGGATCGCGAAAGCTAGAGTAGCTTTCTCGGACCTTCGTCATTTATGGAGAAACGCGAATATTTCACTTTGCCTTAAAGGTCGTGTTTACAATGCATCTGTACGCGCAGTCTTACTATACGCTAGTGAAGCTTGGCCTCTTAGAGTTGATGATTTGAGACGCTTACAGGCATTCGATCATCGTTGTTTGAGAAGTATAGCACATGTTGGTTACCAACAACGAATAACTAACGTTGACATCCGTAGACGTATTTTTGGATCTGACAATAAGAGCTCGTCGTTAGAAAAACAAATAAGGCTCCATCAACTTCGTTGGCTCCGTCACGTTTTGCGTATGCCCTCATTTCGATTGCCCAGTAGAGCTCTGTTCTCTCATCCAGCACCAAATTGGCGTAAGAAACAAGGTGGGCAGATTTTGACATGGCAGAAACAATTGAAGTCACTTACATCCAAATTGGGTAGTATAGGACCCACTCGTCTGCCAGGATGGGGTCCTCGTGCGCATCATAGTTCTTGGTTAGAAACCCTTAGCGATATGGCATCGAATCGAGCACAGTGGCGATCTTGTTGCAGATGTCTAGTAGAATCATCTTCGTAACTTTCTTTTCTTAGTAGGGCAATGTTAGCTGCGATGGTTGGTTTGTTTATGACGTGATAAAGTGAAATCCGCAAGGAAGCTGTATTGCTGATGTCGCCTTGCCCGAATGCTAACTTGGCCATAATGGTGTTGTGGAGAGGTTTAGTTTGCCTCATTTCTGTGAGTTATCCTGATGAATTTACTCATAGTAGCAAGGTATTCCTTCTCTCCCTGACTCTCTCTCTCTCTCACGTAAATCTCACTAATAATTTGTCTAAATTCACTTATATACTTTTTTTCATTCCTTATTGTTATATGGCAATAAAACATTAGTCACTTTTGACTTTTGTATGTCTGGACATGATGATGATAATAATGGGCTACGCTTAAAATAAACTATTATTCAACGAATGCGATAAATCTGGTTTGTTGTCGCATAACCAATAATATTTCTATGCTAATTTGACGTAAGCAAGATGAAACTAGGTTGTCCATTCTCAGTTCGTTGATAGTTATTGAACGGTCCATTTGTAACAACACATTAAGCGCATTTTTAATCTACATTTTAGGAAGATGTATTCTATGAAATTGGCTAACTATGCGCACCGAGAAAAGTCAACTTTAAATGGCTGTAAGTTTTACTTAAATTTCAAAGTCTTCACGTCTTTTCCACCATACAGATTTAAATCTATCGAAAATAATTTTTTAATAAGCCAAGATATGCACAATTTATAACAATAAATGAAAAAAATTTGCAAGCTAGTTGTTCGATAAATAATTAATTTTGTTCTAGTGGATAGATTTTAAAGATCAATGTCTTAACGTGTTCACTTATAGTTTCCGTATATGGGTCGCCGATGCATACTAGTTAATGTCGATCTGCAAACCGACTAATATCCATCAATACTTGGTGCACGATGGCAGAAGTCCAATTGCAATTGATGCTAGCACCGTTTGTTGAGCAGTTCCGGAAAACTGTGTTAAACTCAATTAAAATTGAAAAAATAATATTTTCGTTCATATGGCGATCTGTACTCTGTGGTTTGTTGATCGAAATTGACGGAGTGTATCGGTGACATATAGACGAAAACTGTGGAAAATTAAATTATGATGAACTCAGTATGCGTTAAACTTAATAAAATCTCCTGAGAGCAATGTAAGGTAATAAATTCATAACGATGTTTAATCGATATAAGGCCCGGAACCTACAAATTTTTAAGGCGTGTGGAAAATATCTCGTTTGTGAAAATTGGCTCATATCTTACCGCTGTACCTAATTGCTTTGGATTTAGACTCCTATTGCAAGTAGATAAATTATTTGCCGTACTTAAGCGTGACTTATGTTTTCACTTAATGGGAATATCGATAAAGCACAGACTGTATTGAGATCTATATTTCTTTATAAAGGGCATGCGATTAATTTTAAAGGCATTGAGGAATTCACTGATAATGCAAGAGGTATATAAATTAAAAAGGTGAAACTTATACATAAAAAGAAGTTATTAAATCTTGTATGTATTGACATTCAAAAAGAGTCAACATTGTTGCATTGTAGATAGGTATATCTCACTAGTTGTACAATACAATATATCAATATCAGAAAGTTCGACTGAAAAGAATAATATATACATCATCAAATTAGGAACAATTAAGGTATAATTCGAGTGTAACATTATACAAAAATTGAGAACCATGACTAGCAATTGATTGTATGTAATGTTAACTAATTTGAAGATATAGTGCATAACATTTCACTTATAATAATACAAAACTTGGAAATAAAAATCTCAAGAAAATCTGTTTCCGATAACAATTATCCTTGTCTTTTATTCAACCATGAGAAAGTATTATCATAATCAAAACAAAAAATATCAGCAGGATTGCAGACTTTTTCAAGTTCAGTAGATAAAGTTTTAAAAGACATCTTAGATGGAGGCATTTCTCTAAGCCCATTCGGCAATTGGTTATAAATTTTGTAGATTTTCGAGAAAGAGAATAACTTGTTCGCTACATTCCCCACCAAAGGAGGAGTTATTGCCAAATGTCCAGATCTAGTTCCAACTTCATGACTCTTTCTTATCGGAGTCATATAGGCACCAGTCCACTTGTTCAAATGGAAAACTTTTATACAATAACACATCCTCCGAAACCACAGAGATTGCAATGACACAAACTGTAATCTAGAGGCGTATATAGTGCAAGAAATAGGACTAATATGTTTCACAACTTTTCTTTGTACAGCTTCTATCTTATTAGTGCCCATCTTTTCTTGGCACTGCCTACTATACCTTCAATATGTATATATATAACAAGCCCATAGAGGGTACCATCACTAAGGCGTTTGTGTCAGTAGCTGATACCAACAGTATGGTTGTGCACGTGAGATTATAATTTCCGATCATGCTGTCTTTGGTCTATCTTTCTGGTGACATTTGAACTAATTTACGTGCATTGTTTGGAACAAAATCTTTTAAAAAAACTGCTAAAGAAGTCAGACTTTTTTGAAAGAAGTCCAAACGATATTTAATTCGTTAGGAATCATGAAGATATTAAATTTGATCAATTAAAAAAAATTGTCTAACCTAACGGGTGAAGTGTCACTTGCGTTGCGAAGAGGAATTAAGGACAAGTTATCATTTCTAGATGTAAACACGAAACACGGCCAGGAAGGCAAAATATCGTAATATATCTGGATTCCTAATTAGGTTGAAGTGTAAGGGAACTAGTTGCAGATTACAAACTTCAAACACGAATAAAATAACGCACTAGAATGAATAAATGTAACCCATAAATGCACCAAGAGTATAAATAATAACCTGCAAGGATTGTAATCTTGTTTAAAAATGGGAGAGCATGTGCCGAACAAAAGAACGAAGAAATTATATATACTCATGCGAGTGGAGACATGTTCAGGGTTTAGATATAGCCAGCCATTCAAAGGGTATGGGCCATCAGACAGATGTGGATGGCTACAAACATACTTCCATGCGATTAAAAAATGTAGATATACCAGGTTAATTGGATAATCAATTGAAATCAAACCCAGAATTCATGTTATGAATACACCAACTGAAAGGAAATACATTTGGCACACTATTTACTGAAACCATGTGGGTTGGCAAAAAATCGAAAATAATAATTTAACCTAGTAAGAGACGACGATCATGAAGTGGGTAACGCCGATGTGGAATTTAGGCGTGGAACAATTCAATTAGGGAAGGTTTCCCTTATGAATGATTTGAATAGGGTATTCCTCTTGCTTTTTATCAAGGTTGCGATCTTGATATAAAAAAAACCTCATCCATTATGTACATAAATTCGACAGTATAAATTAAGTTGTGTATAGTGTAGAAAAGTAAATTTAACCAGTTGAACGCTTTCGTCCTTATTGCAAACTCATCACATAATGTCCAAAATTTGCCACACGGTGTAACACGGATAAAATCCTTTTGTTTAAAAAAATATCTGTACATGGTTGCCTCCCCTAACTTTTTATATCAAATTTGCTTTCATTTTATGCTCTATTCATGCTAATTTCGGCTGGCATTAAGCCAAAAAGCGTATTTAGCTTTTTTCGCATACTACGTTCAAACAATACTACTTTGATCTTTTTTGTGTGTTTTGGTAAGCCGTACATTGTTGGATCATCTACACAAACAATGTACGGATTACCAAAAACGCACCAGGAAATGATGTCCTATGAGGCCAATTTTATCAATGGTAAATTCTCCGTTTCATGAACTAGCTAAATGGCTAGTTCGTTTGCTTGAACCATTACGTAAACTACTAGGTAATTTTTCGGTTGCCGATTCGTGGATGATATATTTCTAGTCCTTAAGAACAGGTTGCAATCACGAACACTGCTTAAAAGTTTCAACAAAGCACATAAGAATATCGACTTCACGTTAGTGCATGGAAAAGATGATCGTCTGACTTTCCTAGATGTACAATTAAATAAAGAAACTAATGGTGAATTAAACAGAACAATTTACCATAAACCAACATGGTCTGCACAGTATTTGCATTAGAGCCGCTTGTGCCGTTTTATTATAAATTATCGAAAGAAAATGAATATAATAAAGCAACTAACGATTTAATGTCTAATGACTATCCCAGACAATTAATTGAATATATTATTAAAAGGGGAATTAAACAGAAACAGACGTATTACGGGCGAGAAAAGAAAACAGTCTACCTGAACATCTCATTTAAGGGGGATGCAGTTTCCCGAATGGCACAAAGAAATAAGAAGCAGCATTAACACGCACATTTAATGCAGCTAAACTGCGAGTGTTATTTAGGGTAACACACTTGCCTTTACCAGCAACCAAAGAGAAACAGCCGTTAGTGTCGATATTAAATATTATTTACCAATATACATGCGCAAGTTGTCGATCAACTTACGTAGGCCGATCGACCAGACGGTTAATTACTCGAATGAGAGAACATTGTAACTTAAACGCCTGTTTTAAATCAAATGGTGAATACACGTCTGCTATTGCGCAACACATCATCGAAACATCGCACGTATGTTCTCCAGACGTAGCATTCAAAGTAATTACTAAATGCAAAAACAAAAGGGAGCTAGCCACATACGAAGCTGTAGGGATAAACAAACTGCAGCCGGATTTATGCAAGCAGAAGAAGCATGTTCAGACATTGAGCTTGAACTGCAGGTGACGCACACAATTGACTAGTTTCCGTTACTTCACACTCTCTCTATGTTTACATATTTCTATCTTGTTTTGCTTTCTAATTTATATTTAAAGATATGTTCATTAGTAGATACTTAAGGAGATAATGAAAAAGAAATGCTTCTTGTAGCACATAAAATTTCTTTTTATTTTTGCACATAAGAAGGGCACAACAAATTTTATTAAAGTTCGTATTTCAAAAAAATTTTAATTCTACCAGTATCTACAGCCATTATTTTGGATTCGTTAATATATTCGTTCATTCAACCCCAAGTGCAAATTTGTCGTAACCAATCCCCTCTTCGCTATGTCTGTCTTTGTTTTGCGCAATTTAGACTACTCCTTTTGCGTAACGTCATTTGGTGTGTCATCGCTTTCATTTTAAGTGCGTCCGTAATTGATGGATTTGTCGTATTTTCCGAAACGTTGGTTATTTTTGAAGGCCTGTCAGTTATATCTTTCTTCCAGTGCAATTTAATTTCCTTTCGAATTACTTTCTGCACGTTTAAGCAGGAGTTCAGCTTTTTTTGCAATAGCTTCAAAATCCAGAAGCAATTTTTCCGTTTTTGTCTATTACAGAACTGAAAAATTGTTACTGCTAACAACATGACTTGTGAATAGTTCATGTTCGCAATTTGCTGATTTTTGTTCAGGACTGATTCATCGAATACAACTTGAGACAACGCATCAAAATCGAGACCAATTTGGAGGGAAACAAAACACCCCAGAGATATACGCTTAGTGTTCCCTTTGGAAGTGATCTTCTAGCTGAGATCTTCAAAAGAAAAGTAGTTCGAGCGACTAAAGCACAGTTTTCATCAATACAGGTGAGAGTGGTGTTCAACACAACAAAACTGATGCGCACGAATGAAAATGATAGCCTCTCTGTGAAGTCAACACCTTTGTCTGTATACAAATTTCAATGTACCTGCAACGCTCAGTACATCGGCAGATCAAAAAAGAGGCTTGAAACTAGAATAAATCAGCATCTCCCTCAAAAAATACTAAAAATGGTTGCAGCTCCTGCACAACAATCAGCAATTTGCGAGCATATACTACTCACAGGTCATGCTGTTAGTAGTACCAATTTTTCAATTCTGTACTAAGCAAAAACGGTAAAAATGCTTCTGAATTTTGAAGTTATTGCAATTAATAAGCTGAACTCATGCTTAAACGTGCAGAAAGTAACTTAAAAGGAAATTAAATTGAACGGGAACAAAGACATAACTGACAGGCTTTCAAAAATAGCCTACATTCCGCAAAATACGACACACCCGCACATTACGGATATACTTACAATGAAAGCAATGACACACCACATGATGTTACCCAAAAGGAGTGGTCTAAATTGCGTAAAAGAAAGATAGACATAGCGAAGACGGGATTGGTTACGACAAATGCGCAATTGGGATTGGATGAACGAATATATAAACGAATCCAGAATAATGGCTGTAGATTCTGGTAGAAATAAGATTTATTAATTAATGTTATTCCGTGGAATAAGTGTAGTGTTTTCATATTTTAAAAAAGGTGAATTTGTAACGTATATATATATATATATATATATATATATATATATATATATATATATACACTTTTTATATACATTCAAATTAGAGCGTGGGGATATGTGTGTGATAAATAAGTCAACATTTTCATGCATCTGACCAGTTGTGGGCTCTAATGATACAACCTTAAAATGCCTGCTACACAATCAAGCATGTATGAAATAATACGAGAGTGCGTAAATATATATGGGCATATGTGCGAATTGGGAAATTGTTATTGAAGCCATTATATGTAGTCTCATTAAGACTATTTCGAGTGAGCTGAGGCACCCCTGGCATAGAATGTTTGCAAGAAATATAAGGAGATCCGTTAGAAAACTATTGTTGCAATGGACGTGTGTAAAATCCCACAAAAGAAACATACCGTATAAACTGGAAAACCATATTTACCTCAAAAAACAATAAGAATGTTATATCGCTTCTGAAAATGTGATGGCTATTTGTCGGTTTGCAGATAAATAGCTAGCAGATCGATTCTTCTTCCGAATAAAGCACGTCAAGATTGAGGCCGAAGCACGAAAGTATTAGTTTTTTATTCAGATGCGGTAGCAGATTGTTTGTTGAATGAATTGGCCAAACGTTCTGTTAAATTGCCTAGAAGCATGGTAAATTGCGAAACTGGATATTTCAAAGTCACCTGATCGGTGTTTTGACCAACATAAGTTGTTTTTCAGTTGTTTTGTTCCTTGAAGATATTTCGACGGCCGTTGGGGGCTGCCAACATCATTCCAGCAATCATCAGAAGTTTTAAAAAAATAACAAACTAATAAAGCAATTGCGATTATTTATCTAACACAATCACATGTACTTAGGATTGACCTTTTCACCTAGATAAATGCGTGTCATGTGTCAGTTCGTGTCCATAACTGCTCTGTTCATCCAGTTAGGTGAAGCTAGTAATGCTGAATATTAATTTACCATTTACATGCGATAGACTATTTGTTTTATAGTCATCATGTAAAATGCTGTATTTGAGTTCGTCCTCATTTAATAGGCTGTGTAGCACAATAAAACAGATATACTCTTAATAACCTCATGCCAAGTTTTACTGACAAAAATTAGTAAACGGACGATCCATGAACGTGTGAAATTTCAGTCACAATACTCAAGTTGTACTTAGGATTGGCTTGTTTTGCTTTGGATATATAAGTATTGCGGTTTGATCCTCGCTAGTCAGTTTGCCATCGTACTCTGATGATGATCACGCAAGGTCGAAACACGTCATTACTTGCGACTGGTGGTAGTTTTGCTAAGTTGTTCGAGGAATGGTTAAATACAATTGGATTGGTGTTTACTTCAAGCTTGCAAGCTTTAAAGAATTGTTTAAAAACTGTTGTTGGCATATCATTAAAAAAGCGCACATTACGCATTTGCATGTGTGCCTTTATATAGAACTAAAAAGGTTTGCGTTTAATAAACCTAACTCACGTGTAAATACATCCAAATGAAACTGAAGATAATAGACATTAATTTTGCCTTTGCACGCGTCTGACTAATTAAATTATTCCTAACGTTTGAAATGATGATTAACTAGAGTAATAGATAGGCTGGGGACAATGAACAAAAGGTAATATTCTATAAAATAAGAATCTTAATTAAGATATAAACAAAATAAGTGGTTCTTACACGAGAAAATTATGTAAATTATTTAATATAAGTATAAGCAATATAAGGAAAAAGTATAAAAGTATTTTAATAAGCTATAAAAATTAATGAACAGTTTAAGGATGAAATTAAGAAGGATTGCAGTCTCATTAATTAGATAATACGCTCATTAATATGTCTGCCTTAATCCGATGTTCTTAATATTTTATTGGAGCAAGCTTGAGATTCTGACTCGTGAAATTATTTTTCCTAACATTAGTAAATTCTGTATTTCAAATCTTACCTAATGAATTTTTCAAAGCTCATTCATTCGTAAAATCACTTCTAGATTCAATTTCGATAGATTCTATCATCAGTCTCACAGTTATATCTGCCATCGTCCCAGGTAATAATGTGTCCGGATTCCACTTCATGACGGGCATGTTCAAATTTAGCAACATGTCTATACTGATATGCAGTTCTATGTTCGCCTCTTCTTACTTTGTTTGGGCATATGGACTCACCGACATACATGAGACTACAATCGTTGCACGGGATTTTATGCACTCCTGATGTTTCCAAGGTATATGGTGCCTAATGTAGAGGACTGATTTGAAATGGTCCTTATATTATAGTTTAATGCTATTGATTTTAATTTCCGACTTAGTTTAGTGTCCGGTATTACAACGACCTAGCGATCGTTCTTCACTCTATCAGCTTCCATGTATCCCAAATTAGGATTAAATGTTTTTACGGTGTCCATCGTTGTTAATTCTATTAAATTTAGAGGATACGCATTATCCTTGAATGTAGCACGCAGTTTGCCTAATTCCAACTTTCTATCTTTCATGTCTGTTATTCTAAGGTGTCTTATTGTTAATGATATCCAAATACAGATTTTCCTATGATACGGGTGATTTTATTTAAAAAAAATAAGGATTCATGAGTAAGTATCCTGCTTAAAATATATTTAATAATTTTTGACTATTTCTAATTAAATGGGCTTAAAAAGCAAATTCACCTGATGACTCCCTATAAAGAATAAACTGAATTTTGCTCATTCGTTTAGTTAAATTCATGAAATTTACATTTTTATCCTCACTACGGTACCAGACAAATATTATGTCATCCAGGAACCGTGGTTACAATTATGGATTCATTGGTGTCTTATACAGAAGTTTGTTCTCCAAATAAGTCGTAAAGATAATTACTATTGGAAGCGCCAAATTTTGCCACGATGAGGCACCTCTAATTTGTTTTTTTAAATTGTATCGTAAATTTAAAATAATTAGAGGACATGTATAAACACATCATCTTCATAATTTACCTAATTGCCATTTTATTTATTACTAATACTAATGTGTAATCAACATGGAAACTTCAAAAACAATACAGGGCTTTACGTATCTGCATATTTCTGTGAATATACGTGGCATATAAACTGACTAATCTATCACCTTCATATTGTAAATATTTATTAATAGTTTTAACAAAATGATATTAATACATCAAAGTATGTTCTAAGAAATAGGACTATTTTTTATTCTATGACATAGAAATATGGAAATGCCGTACATTGGGCAGTGCTGGACATTGACAATAATTATTTGCGGGTTACCAGTTTAATGCAATAATACAAAACTATTCAATCTGGGTGCAACTGATTCTCTTGGTCAGATTGTGTTAACATGAATCTGTAATTGACTTCATCTGCTGGCTTAAACTGGACATATACTATTTTAGAGCATATAATTTGACAATTTAGATGGGTAGAATTGCATACAGTTTAACGGAATTTAATGCTAAAACTGGTCTAAATTTAGTCAAATATTTGTTAGCAGAAAAAGGTGTAGTTACCAAATTGAGTAAGAACATAATGTTTTGTTCAAATACCAGTTTCTATATGTGCAATATGTCCGAAACCCATTATATAAATGGCCTAATATTATGAGACACTTGGATTGGCGTCGACAAATAAATGGACATAGACCACGAAGCTTACATGGTACTGTGATTAATATTTTTAATGCTGACTATATATATATATATATATATATATATATATATATATATATAAATGAAAGATTGCATAGTGTAGCTGAGTATTCTCGAAATAATGCGGCCAGTATTCACTTTGTTATTCAATGCGTTGTCTCTTCCAAATATAAAAGATCCTTTACAGTATTCGAAGGCCATGAACATTATATAATTTATTATAGAACGAAATCAGCCTTCTACTAGTCAAGAACGAAAAATTTATATTGCAGCACATTGTGTGAGAACCAAATTTATTTAAAGTATTAAGCTTTTTTTAAATCTTCTTTACAATCATATGTTGTGTCAAAATGATTTCTTAAGCAGTGCAGAAGAACTAACCACACCCCGACGTAGAAGCTTATAAGCTGCTTTACGATATTCTCAGTAATTCAGCATAATTTAAAAATAGGATATAAACAAAGCTAAATGATTATTTTCCTTTTGCTCAGATCATGCTAGGAAATTCGTTAATTTATATTAATGAAGCTATTCACACAAAGCGTAATGCTTACTTGTTAAAGTACAATAGTTGAATTATTCGAGTTTAGATTGCAATGAAAGAAAAATTCGTGGCACTCAATTTTTTTAATGTAGATCGTTAATAAATACGTGAAAAAATAATCAGCAAGTTTTTGTAAGGCAATGTTTCTTAAGGCAGTGGAGCTTCATTGCCTGACAAATGCAAAACTTGTGAAGTTTTGATTCTATTCAAAGGTATTTTTTTGATGTTCCGAGCTCTACGTTCCAAGCTCTTCATCAGAGGCGATTCATACTTACAAAACTTTGCTACGCAGCATTTTGTAAAGTAGAGAACCCTCTCTAAAGTTGAGCTTGATAACAAAAATATTAAATAGCTTCACAAATTCTCGGTATTGGATTCATTCAGCAAGCCTATTTCAATTGGATATCTTACATCTATATGGACTAAGCGCAAAGTAGGTAAAGTAAATAACCTGGCAGACTAACATAGATGCATTGAATTAAAACATATCAAGCGAATTTTTATCATAGCTAAAATACCCAAATTAATGATTAACATATTTTTTGTTTTTAAATTCAACTGGAACGTATATTTTCATAGTAGCCATCTAATATAATTGGAATTTAGGTTTTTTCCTGAGATTCTAATGTACGGCACACGGGAAGTCAAAGGAGAATTTTTAATGCAAAATTTAAAATTATATTAGCATCATAATCGAACAGAAACTCGTAGAATTTTGGAAGAAATCCTAAATCTCAAAATGCTGTAGGAATAAATACAAAAGAATTTTAAAAATCGGCCCATTTCATTATATAAAAACATTTTTATAGTAAAAATGGTTCTTTTTGGGAAATACTTAATAATGAATAAAAAAAGACAGCTTGACTTCTTTCATACTATGAAACTGCAAATATGACGAATTGACGAAATTATTAAAATTTCCAACTGGGTTCACCTACTTACAATGCAGTTGGGAATACCAATGGTAGCACTACTGAAAGCAACAAAAATACCTTATCGTTATTAAACCAATGAGACTATTAATAATACTACCAATGTTGCAAATACATACATATATCAACTGATATTTGTACAGCATTCCCAACAGCGCTACTACTATTAATACTACCACTAGAACCAGTGTTACTCATTTTTCTTTAAATCCAGTTTACGAGAAATAATTTAACACAAGTCGCAAAACAGCTAATCTACTGTCAGTCACACATACTGATACGTTTCAACCTTCATTTTTCATCATCAGAGCACAAAGGCAAATTGACTGACAAGGATCAAAGTACAACTAATACTACTACTACATCTATTACTACTTTAAAAACAAATACAAATGATATTCATATCACTAACAGTATTAATAATACTTCTAAATATACTATTACTAATTCTACTTATATTAATAATATTAATAATGCTAATAATGACAGTGGTCTCTCCTCGTGTGGTGAGAAATTTTACGGAGAATTTTTTTATTTTTCGATAATTTACAAAATTTACAATCAATTGCCAAATGAGCTTAGACAAACGCCTTCATCTAAGATATCTTTTAAAATTTTCTGTACTGAACTAGAAAAAAATTATAATCTTACTGATCATTTGAATTTTGATAATGGTAATACTTTGTCGTGGTTGATTAAAGGACAAGGATAATTGTGATCAGAAACAAAAATTCTTGAAAATTTTATTTCCACATTCTGTATTCTTAAAATGAAATTATATCATCATAATATTCAAAATTACAAAATACCAATTGTTAGTCATGGTCATCATTTTTGTATAATGTTAAACTCGAATTATCTCTTAATTTTTCCAATTATCAGCTCTGTGAATTTCGATGATGAATCTATAATTATTTATATAATCAAATATTGTCAAAATGCGATCAATTAAAACGACGGCTTTTCCTTTATCATAAAAACTGTATCAAAATTGATATAACGTATGCAGTGATAATACTGCTGAACTTTCTTATTTTGATATATCGTCTGCCATAATTAGTGAGATCTACATATCAATATGA
>JAQBSW010008905.1:0-31537 GCA_029291075.1 Eudiplozoon nipponicum
TACACGTCTGCTATTGCGCAACACATCATCGAAACAACGCACGTATGTTCTCCAGACGTAGCATTCAAAGTAATTACTAAATGCAGAAACAAAAGGGAGCTAGCCACATACGAAGCCTTATGGATAAACAAATTGCAGCCGGATTTATGTAAGCAGAAGAAGCACGTACAAGCATTGAGTTTGAACTGGATGTGACGCACGCAATTTGATTGGTTTCTATTTTTCACACTCGCTTTGTTCACGTATTTCTATCTTGTTTTGCTTTCCAATTTATATATAAAGATATGTTCATGAGTAGATATTTGAGAAGACCATGCGAAAGAAAATTTTCTTATATCTGATAAAATTTCTTTTTGTTTTTGCACATAAGAAGGGTACAATGAATATAACTATTTATAATTAGCAGACCAATCATTACTCTCACTAACGTTTTTCAAAAAACTAATCGTAAGCACAATGTGAAGTTAATCAACTCATAGAAATAATTGCATAAGACTATTTGCTCATATGACTAAAATAATTCATTATATCTATATACATATATATCTAAATATAATATCGTAACACCTTTATATATATATATATATATATATATATATATATTTAGAAGAAGGACCATTGTTAATTGTTAAACATGAATATTTTCTATTCTTACTATATATTTATTACGTTAGTCACACCTTATATCAATATATAAAATACATGTCAATATGTATAAAAACATATATATGGATATAAGCAACAGTATGAGTCCAACCTCCCTAATCATATATATATATATATATATATATATATATATATATATATATATACATACATTAGTAATAAATATTTATTAGGTTATGCACACCTTATATTAATATATAAAATACATATCAATATGTATAAAAACATATATATATATATAAGCAACAGTGTGGATCCAATATATATAATCTATTATATATATATATATATATACGTTTGCATATTTCTAATAAATTATTATTTTTCTCTTTTCTTGCTGTTTTTTTGACCAATTAATCAAATTGTATATTTATTTATTCACACCTTATATAAATATATAAAATACATATAAATATGTATAAAAACATATATATAAATATAAGCAACAGTGTGAGTTAAATGTCTTGTATATATAATTATATATATGTATATATATGTATATATATTTATTTTTTTTATTATTTTTTTTAACCATCTTAAATAAATATTTAATTTTAATGGTAATGTATAAAATGATTAATGTCCGTTTATATATATATATATATATAATAAACCTATTTATCTACCGATAGGCCTACCTATATATCCGTCTATCTATCACATTTTGAATTTCTCTTAAATGGATACATTATAGCTGTTAATAATGGATATCTTCTCTAGGGCTAACGTATTATTCATTTATTAATATATTCCTACCTTACATAAATATATAAAATATAAGCAACAGTCTCTTATCTAATGTCCTATCTACTAACCCTTGCTAAATCTGTATACCCTCTTCTGGAACATTATTATTGAGAAAGATAAGTATATAGGAATTGATATTGGTACAGTTCATTCGCAATCAGTTCTCTGTAATCGAGGTTTTTTACTTAGGTTCCCACTTAATTCAGGTTCCGCAGCCTCCCGTTTTCTGACCGTAGAAAATGCTTCATTAAATATTGGGCCCAATGATTTTTCTACCGATGTTACATTCATTACACCTTTTCCTGATTTTATTTCAATTGACTCTCTAATTAGTCTAGTTAATCTGTTGCGGTTGCATAACGCGATGCGTTTACATCCTTCCCAGTCTATTTCATGACCCGTTTCCTTCGAATGCCTAGCTAGGTCTGATCTTTGAATGTGTCCATATTTGCAGGCTGTCTTGTGTTCACCTCTACGAACCTTTATAGGTCGCATGGTTTCGCCTATATACCTGAGATTACATTCTTTGCAAGGTATCGCATATACTCCTGATGTCTCGAGTGGTTCTACTCTTTCTTTTTGGTTAGGTAGTTTATTGCCTATAGTAAGCGATTGTCTTAAAACTGTTTTAATATTGTATTTAGCTGCTATTATTCTAATTTTCCTGCTCAATTTTGAATCAGGTAATACCATAATTTTGTGCCTATCTGGTTCTGTTTCCTTCTTTACTTTGTTTATTATATTATTATTAAATCTCTGTAACATCTCATCTAATAATCTATCTATTATACTTGACGGATAGCCATTTAGTTCGAATATTTCTTTTAATCTCCTCATTTCCTTTTCTCTATTATCTTTATCCACTATTCTAAGACTCCTTAATATCATGGATTTAAGAATGCCTATTTTCATTCCATATGGGTGATTTGATAAGAAATTAAGAAGAAGTCCTGAATAAGTCTCTTTTCTAAAAATATCTCTTTCCAATCTGGAACCATTCCGTTTTATTTTCACATCCAAAAAGGGTAATTCATCATTATTCTCTTTCTCCAATGTAAACTTTAATTCACCTAATTGGTTGGCTAATTCGAGGAATTTATTTAACTCATTATCACCATGATTCCAAATTATAAACATATCATCCAGGAATCTTACATACAAGTTTGGCTTGAGAGGAGATTTTAACAACAGATTTTTTTCAAAATAGTGCATAAAAATATTAGCAACCGGGACTGATAGTGGTTGTCCCATAGGGACACCTTTAACTTGTTTATAAAATTCATTTCTGAACCTAAAGTAGGTGGAGGACATACAAATATTAAAGATTTCCATAATACTACTTAACATCATTTTACTACCTTCTATTATCTCTGGGAACTCTGTTAAACAACGCTTCACACTTTCTAATGCTGCTTGTACCGGGACATTAGTATACATCGATACAACGTCCAGGCTAGCCATTCTATCATTATCATTCAAATTATATCTACTAATAATGTCAATAAAATGATATGTATTCTTTAAAGTATAATCTAAGAAATAAGTATATTTTCTAATTCTGTTGCATAGAAATTTAGACAATCTATACGTTGGTGAGTTTTGTACATTAACGATTAATCTAAGTGGATTCCCCTGTTTATGAATCTTCACTAGACCATAAATTCTCGGAGGGACTGTGTCACGTTGTATTAATGAATTCCCAAGTCCTGGTTCTAATTCCTTCGACTCAATCATTCTATTAATTATAGTCTTAACTTGTCCTTGTAACTTATCAGATGGATCTTTATTTATTTTATTATAAACCTCGAAATTATTTAATTGTTCATACACTTTCAATTCATAATCTGACCGGTTCATAAGTACCGTTGCACCACCTTTATCCGCCTTAAGGCATATTACTTCATTGGATAATAATTCTGCTCTTAAGCGTTTTAGATCATAACTCTGCTTGCATCTCACCTCTTTATGCTCTAACACCGCTTTGGACACATCCAATTCAAACCTAGTCTTATCTTTGTCTGGGAGAAACTGGGCAATCTTTACTGTTTCTGTAATTATCTCATTCCTAGGTACGTAATCAATAGGGATCGCAGTATTAAGTCCAAGATTAAGAATTTGTTTTTGGTCTTCCTTGAGATCCATTTTAGATAAATTAACTAAACGTTTGGACATGACCCCATCAATTCTCTTATTTCTCAAAGGGCAATTAATTCCCAATTTTGCTAGTTTTTTTTCATGCCTTTGTCTAATTTTTTAAATTTCATTATCCCTCGTTTTGTCTGTGAAATCTTCAATATGTTTGAAATCCAACATACCTAATCTCGCCAGTAATATGGATCTTATTTTTGTCTTCTCTCTAATCAGTTCAAATTTACGTTTGTTTAGTTTATTAATCGATATTTTTATTAAATGTAAACAAAGCTCATGTTTAAGAGTATTTCCTACTTTATCCAAAACGAATGAAAGTTTAAACCTAAAACATTTCGGTATGACATTAAATTTTAAACATTTATTAAGGAACGAGTTATTTCGAGGTTTATAATAAAATAAATAAAGATCCATCTGATAAGACTATAATTAATAGAATGATTGAGTCGAAGGAATTAGAACCAGGACTTGGGAATTCATTAATACAACGTGACACAGTCCCTCCGAGATATTTATGGTCTAGTGAAGATTCATAAACAGGGGAATCCACTTAGATTAATCGTTAATGTACAAAACTCACCTACGTATAGATTGTCTAAATTTCTATGCAACAGAATTAGAAAATATACTTATTTCTTAGATTATACTTAAAAGAATACATATAATTTTATTGACATTATTAGTAGATATAATTTGAATGATAATGATAGAATGGCTAGCCTGGACGTTGTATCGATGTATACTAATGTCCTGGTACAAGCAGCATTAGAAAGTGTGAAGCGTTGTTTAACAGAGTTCCAGGAGATAATAGAAGGTAGTAAAATGATGTTAAGTAGTATTATGGAAATCTTTAACATTTGTATGTCCTCCACCTACTTTAGGTTCAGAAATGAATTTTATAAACAAGTTAAAGGTGTCCCTATGGGACAACCACTATCAGTCCCTGTTGCTAATATTTTTATGCACTATTTTGAAAAAAATCTGTTGTTAAAATCTCCTCTCAAGCCAAACTTGTATGTAAGATACCTGGATGATATGCTTATAATTTGGAGTCATGGTGATAATGAGTTAAATAACTTCCTCGAATTAGCCAACCAATTAGGTGAATTAAAGTTTACATTGGAGAAGGAGAATAATGATGAATTACCCTTTTTGGATGTGAAAATAATACGGAATGGTTCCAGATTGGAAAGAGATATTTTTAGAAAATAGACTTATTCAGGACTTCTTCTTAATTTCTTATCAAATCACCCATATGGAATGAAAATAGGCATTCTTAAATCCATGATATTAAGGAGTCTTAGAATAGTGGATAAAGAAAATAGAGAAAAGGAAATGAGGAGATTAAAAGAAATATTCGAACTAAATAGCTATCCGTCAAGTATAATAGATAGATTATTAGATGAGATGTTACAGAGATTTAATAATAATATAATAAACAAAGTAAAGAAGGAAACAGAACCAGATAGGCACAAAATTATGGTATTACCTGATTCAAAATTGAGCAGGAAAATTAGAATAATAGCAGCTAAATACAATATTAAAACAGTTTTAAGACAATCGCTTACTATAGGCAATAAACTACCTAACCAAAAAGAAAGAGCAGAACCACTCGAGACATCAGGAGTATATGCGATACCGTGCAAAGAATGTAATCTCAGGTATATAGGCGAAACCATGCGACCTATAAAGGTTCGTAGAGGTGAACACAAGACAGCCTGCAAATATGGACACATTCAAAGATCAGACCTAGCTAGGCATTCGAAGGAAACGGGTCATGAAATAGACTGGGAAGGATGTAAACGCATCGCGTTATGCAACCGCAACAGATTAACTAGACTAATTAGAGAGTCAATTGAAATAAAATCAGGAAAAGGTGTAATGAATGTAACATCGGTAGAAAAATCATTGGGCCCAATATTTAATGAAGCATTTTCTACGGTCAGAAAACGGGAGGCTGCGGAACCTGAATTAAGTGGGAACCTAAGTAAAAAACCTCGATTACAGAGAACTGATTGCGAATGAACTGTACCAATATCAATTCCTATATACTTATCTTTCTCAATAATAATGTTCCAGAAGAGGGTATACAGATTTAGCAAGGGTTAGTAGATAGGACATTAGATAAGAGACTGTTGCTTATATTTTATATATTTATGTAAGGTAGGAATATATTAATAAATGAATAATACGTTAGCCCTAGAGAAGATATCCATTATTAACAGCTATAATGTATCCATTTAAGAGAAATTCAAAATGTGATAGATAGACGGATATATAGGTAGGCCTATCGGTAGATAAATAGGTTTATTATATATATATATATATATAAACGGACATTAATCATTTTATACATTACCATTAAAATTAAATATTTATTTAAGATGGTTAAAAAAAATAATAAAAAAAATAAATATATATACATATATACACATATATATAATTATATATACAAGACATTTAACTCACACTGTTGCTTATATTTATATATATGTTTTTATACATATTTATATGTATTTTATATATTTATATAAGGTGTGAATAAATAAAGATACAATTTGATTAATTGGTAAATAAAAAAATTAAAAAACAGTAAGAACAAAGAAAAATAATAATTTATTAGAAATATGCAAACGTATATATATACATATATATAGATAGGATTAAAGATATTTGATCCACACTGTTGCTTATATATATATATATATATATATATATATATATATATATATATATATATATGTTTTTATACATATTGATATGTATTTTATATATTAATATAAGGTGTGCATAACCTAATAAATATTTATTACTAATGTATATATATATATATATATATATATATATATATATATATATATATATATATAAAGGATTAGGGATGTTGGACTCATACTGTTGCTTATATCCATATATATGTTTTTATACATATTGACATGTAATTTATATATATTGATATAAGGTGTGACTAACGTAATAAATATATAGTAAGAATAGAAAATATTCATGTTTAACAATTAACAATGGTCCTTCTTCTAAATATATATTATATATATATATATAATATATATATATAAAGGTGTTACGATATTATATTTAGATATATATGTATATAGATATAATGAATTATTTTAGTCATATGAGCAAATAGTCTTATGCAATTATTTCTATGAGTTGATTAACTTCGCATTGTGCTTACGATTAGTTTTTTGAAAAACGTTAGTTGTCCATACTATCTCTATCTTTCTCTCTTTAATCTTTCACCTAAGCGTCGCTATGACATTCACTCTCCATCCATCTACGTAACTTGCTGCTCCATATTTGAACTAATTTGTTGCTATGTGCGCAATACCTCATACACCATTGTATACATTAGAGTTCCCGGCTTTAAATAAAATACAATATATGACATTCAAGGTTTTAGTTTTTTATCATTTTTGAATTTTGATTACCGTGACATAGTAGCAATACAGTTATAACAAATAACAAAAGGTTCGATACTGTCTCTCTCCCCTACAATATTCTGCATACGAGATGAGATTACGTATACCGGGAATTTGAGATAGGTGAGGTAATGATTGGTCTGCTAATTATAAATAGTTATATATTGAGTTTAGTTACTGAGACAAATTCTATGATTAAAAATAGTGTTGAGTCAATTATATATAAATAGAATGGTTTTGGAACGAGGTTACCACATTTGCTTAAATCTGCTATTGTGAAGTTTGTACTGTGTTGTGTTGCCTGAGGATGGTGCTGGAAAGTAGGCACCGAAACGTCGCCAGTAAACAAAGATGTGATAGAACCGCATTTCCAGTTGAAAAAAGAAGAATTCAACCCGATCAAAGACAAAACAAAATCGGAAAGTGTGAAGAATCGGATCTTTGTGTAACTGCCCGTGTACAACTATTACCCGCGTACGCAAAACTTGGCATTGAATTAACAGCTGTTAATGTCGACATCAAATACTAATTACCATTATGCATGCGTAAATTATCGATCAATTTGCTTAGGCCGGTTAATTACTCGATTGAGAGAACACAGTAACTTAAACGCCTGTTTTAAAATAAATGGAGAATATACTACTTCGATTGCACAACGAATTGTTGAACCCTCACATGTATGTCTCCAGACGTAGCATTTGTGATAATTAGTGAATGCAATAACAGAAGAGAGTTTGTCACATAATGGATAAATAAATTGCAGCCGTATTTATGCAAGCAGAAATGGCATGTTCAAGCATTAAAATTGAGATGGAGCTATTGCACGCCATTAATTGGTTGTTCTCTTATCTCACACTCTCTCTTTGTTTACATTTATCTATTTTGTTTGACCTTTCAATTTAAATATAAAGAGATGTTCGTTTGTAGATACTTGAAAATAATAAAAAAACGAAACGTTCCTTTTATCGGATAAAATTTCTTTCTCTTTCTGCACATGGAGAGGGTACTATGAACATAAAACTACCTATTTTTTGCAAAAGCGTATTAATATTGACGGTCACTGCATTCGCAACATGAACAAAAGTCACTTCACATAATACCCCACTTAAATTCCATCACAGGAAATTGCAAAACAAAGCCTAAAAATAAATAAATAACATAGTAATCAGAAAAATATATTAACAAGCAAAAATAAAGCGATAGCCTGAATTTTTTAAATGTCAAGTGCTATGCGTTGTATCCTCTTGTCACATTAAATTTGCCATCGACGTAGTGATTTGCATTGTGTGTTAAGTTAATCGGGCTAAATCGGAAGAGAACTTTGTAAAATAAAATTCGACATTTTGCTGATCCCTACTGTGCAGCGCATTATAAAATTTGAAAACACAATGAATTATATTGACAAGGTATGCAAGTGAAACAAATAACTATTGAAGCTGAAACGATTTCACCTTTGACTATGTATCACTGTCTAACGAAAATTGTTTTACCATTGTTTTACTTAACGTAATTTCAAAGATTACATTGACACGCATATCACACCATTTGTCAGAAATATATATGTATTTGTATAATGAAGACTAGCTATTCAATTATTAATTATTCAGTTAGTATGCCAAATTCATTAAGGAATTAGTGTAAGAATTAAAGCATATATAGGCAGAACATCGATCAAATGCTTTTATTTGTGTGCTTTTTTCGAAATTATATTTGTATAATATTTATTGCTACCTCACTTGTTTCATTGTACATAAATCGTTATCTTTTAGCTCTAATTAAGATAATATACAAACACCAATTTACAACACTGTATATCCTGTTACTATCAGGTTTATGATAAGTAACAATTTAGGTATTTATATCTGTTTTGAAAGATCTATAAAGTCCAAATTAATTTGGTTGCATTTCTCTCCTCTTCGGCTCAAATCCAACGGAAGCGTTAATTTAAAATATAGCGACTACTAGAGATCCTTGCCATTTCTCTTTGGAATTGGAAAAATAAAACGGGTTTTTCAATTAATAACTTTATTATGAAATCGTATTCCTCAGACATGCCAATATAATTGCATATATATATATATATAAATATATATATATATATATATATATATATATATATATATATATATATATATATATATAGTATATTTTATCAGTTCATAAAATATAATTGTATATGACATTAAATTTAAAATTCATGAACTTTGCTATCTATGTGTATTTTGGTGGGGTGTTCAAAATTATTTACACAACTCTTATTTATTTTTATATTAAAGTTTTAATCATTTATTTAGAAAATAATGCTTTATAGAATAGTGCAATATTCTAGAGATGTCCCCCATTTTTTTCTAAAATAAATCTGGTTTTTTGGCGTTCTCTGTCATTTCAGACCTTCAGACAACCGGGCGATAATTGGAATTAAAGAAACATTTTATTTGTTTTCATTTAATCGATTTGAACAGATTTATAATGCTATTTTTCGTGTTTATAACAGCATGCTTGAATTGTAAAATTTAAAATTAATAGTAATAAAATTCTAAAATCTGTCTTTTCGATTGGTGCAATTAACAACTTCTTGCGTTCATATTCCACTAAAATTCAAATGAAAAAAAATTGATTTTCAATGGTATGATTTTTTAAATATTTAAATATCATTAATTTTAGTTGAATAAATTATGTTGTGTTACTTTACTTAAAGTTTTCGTCTATCTAATTCTGTTAAATTTATGAATAAAACTGTTTTAATCTCAACGATTAAATTCATCGTTATTTTGCGTTTACATTGTTTGAGATAATCACGAAATGTATTGTGCTATTTGAGTAAATTGTATAGTTGTTAACATACCAGACATAATTAAATTAGCAATTTTGTTTCAATTCTAAAAAACAAATGAATTATTCATATAATTTCTGTGTTAAAAATTTCGATGAGGTTCACATTTCATTGAATTGTCCGTATTCATTATTGGTTTGGCCTATTTTATGAAGCTTCAACTTTATAATTCAAATGTAAGCTGCGAATTCATTTCATTCCGGGTATTTTTTGACTGGACTTGCATTGGATACAAATATTAAGGTTACAGTAAATGCTACTTAAAGTAGCATATGAAACTTTTTTTTAAAATTAAAAGCCTAAGATGCGCACTCGCGAGTTGGTAACCGTTCGATTGGAGCGTTTTCATCAAATGTTAGCAAAAGATATCATCTATTCATTTTTGCCTTTCTATTTGTAACATAGATTAAGATTCCATTAATACTTAGATTTTTCGATCAATTTCATCCGGCTCATTAAATTTTATTGCTCAATTCAAAGTTTTAAAATGATAATTAGGTTAATAACTAATTTATAGTTATTTCATAATACAATTTCAATAGGCAAATCTAAAAATAATTACATACTATTTTCTCAATTTCTCTACAAATTGAAATTATTACATTTATAATACGACAAAAAAGATAACGGCTACTTCAAATTTGTTGAATGCATTCCATATGAAAAAGGCCAATCCATTTAGGCTGACTTCTCTTAATTAGGTTAGGTGATTTTAAGTGCTCTTGCGTTTTGTATATGACAGTTTGACTTCTGGTTTATCATCTGCAGTTATATTAAATTTTTTGCGCTGTCTGTGATATAGTTTGTCCTATGCGAAATGTATTAGCACAAAAATCACAAATATTATCAAAAGATTTAGCCGGTTTCTGAATTGCAAAATATTCCTAAATGTAGACAAGTTTCTACCTGCAAGATGTCAACATCATTTGCATGCACTTCTTAATAAATTATTCTAAATTAAAAAAGTATAAATTATTTACTATGAGAAAAAGATTAAATTGATTATTCAAATTCTATTATTTACTTCAAACACATTACTTCGTGTCTAATTTGAATATTTATTAAAAGATGCCTAAAATTCTTGTATTAATAAATAAAAGAAAGCAACTTCAGAAAGACGGGTCAAATTAAATTTTATTCATTTTATAATCTATATCACAAAATACAAAATATATAATGTCTTGTATGAAACTGTTAAACGAACAATTTTTTCAAAGTTTTTATTTGGCCAATTTCATCTCTTCCATAATCAATATGAATTTTTCTCTCAATGTAAAATTAAAATTTTAAAATATGATTGAATTATTGTTAATAAGTTAAAATAACAAATTTATAAAAATAAGGCAATATTAACTGATAATTTAGAAAAAAGCTTGTGTTTTTCGGTATTTTCATATAATACTTCTTCGCTGTGTCGCAAATCGCCTAGTAATAGATGAAGCCCATACTTCGTTTGGTCGAAAAACCTGTTTATGAAAAAGCAAATTTAAAATTTTTAACCAGAACTACAAAATTTACAAAACAAAAAGATTTATAATAAACGACTAAGATATGCAAAAATACTTCACCGAATTTTGCAGGCTAAATATCATTTATTTAACAGGGATGTGAGTAGAAAATAAAAGCTATTATACAGTCTTAGCAGACGTTTAGTCACTTAGCAGAATTCTTTTTACGCATTTTATATTTGAGGGTAAATTATTTGGAATTTATATGACATAAACACATGTTTTTATTAAATTCTATGCATTGCTCGGTGCTAGTTTGTATGGACCTGTATTACTGTAGACAATATATTCTTATTGATGTATTACCTTGAGTGTCATGGAACGCAGCAACAACCGAGCGGGACCTACGTGTTACATGCCATTTTCCATTTTCTTTTCTTTGTCCATTTTTAATATAAGCATCTACTTGTATCACAGTGTAACTAAATTTACCACCTGCCAGCTCAGGTCTGCTGTTAAACGGCAGGCACCCTATATTTTGGTAAATTGATGAAGAATGAAAGTATTGTTTCCAAAGATGGTTATATATTTGTTGTTGGTATAAAATAAATATTACAACTTATAAATTCGATTATTTAAAAAAAACAGGTATGTGCCATATTGCGTATGCCAACATTGTTTCGTCATTTCACCAATGACAGTCGAACCTTCGAGGATCTGGTTCAGAGCCATATAACTCATTGATTATGCAACCATTCATAACAGCATGTTTCATACCAATAAATATATTTTGCAAATTATAGTTTTAACAAGTCAGGCTAGAGCTGCTGCTACCTCACAACCTCTGCGGAAATTATAAATTTAGATGCCAATAGTATATACTGAAAAATGACAAAGAACCCCGATCTAGTAGAATAACTGATTTTTCTAGATGTGACGTTATTTATTTACAACTAATATTCCATATAACAGCTTTATTATAAATAACTTCCACAGCTAAATAATCATTGCTTTTGTGTGTGGCGGTAACAATTATTTACATCTAGTTTGTGAGATTCAGTTAAATGCCAATTCGATTGAAACTTACGAGTTGTACAAGATAGTCAAACTACCTTCAGTCATAATTACTTACAAATTATAAACTCTATAACGTATCATTCTACACAATAAAACAAGGATAAAAACGCAATTTATATATATATATATATATATATATATATATATATATATATATATATTAGCTATGGAAAATCCGTTATGCCATTCTAACATCTTAAAAACAAGCAAACATTATACCTGACTGGAAATGATGGCTGCACAATTTCTAAGTTGTCACGAATATGAAATTTTTGCAGCTTTCGCTTACATGTTATGAAATTCAAAATGACTGATTGCGTTTGTAGTGACTAACATGAAAATTTGAAGTACGTCGGTACGTGTCAATAATGATTGTTCAGCTATTTTGTGTGGTCAGTTAGATACAATGGGATTGGTGTTTTACTCATTCTCGCAAACTTCATTAAAAGAACTTCTGGAGTTAAAGGAATCATGTTATGCGACAGGAAATAGTTCAATTTCCTAACTCTTGTTGTACTCTATAATACGTTTGAATTCCTTGTCATCAATTTTAATCTGTGTATTTCTGTTTATGATTTATATATATATATATATATATATATATATATATATATATATATATATATATATATATATGTATATATATTTAAATATATATATATATATATAATGACACTTGACTTAAATATTAGCATGAATACGTTTTATTACGAATAGAAAACTCATTAACTAACAAACAGTGTGCTTATTAATCATAATAGACTGGTTCCTTCGAAAATACTCAATTGCACATTTCAATCTTTCATTTTTAAACATTGTGAATTTTCAATTGCTTTAGCGAATGACATATAGTTAGATTTTCAATTTTGCTTCTTCTTTTTTTGGTGGTTTGTTTCAAGTTTATGTGTGAGAGCATTTGTGTATTTGTTTGTGTGTTTCTATTTGCGTGTCAGTGTACGTGTAGGGGTTAATTACCTTGCATTTCAGAGAGATTTATGAGAACTCGCTATTCATGCATTGATTAATTGAATTTTTACCTGGTTTTCGCTTTGTAGGGTTTTGCGTTTACGAATGTTTTTAACGTGTGCTGGTAATAGAGCAGGGTGTGCAGGTTTCATTGTTGATCGCTCAAGCTTTAGTGTGAATTGCGTCACCGTTGAAGCCGGTGGCACTGCTAATTTTACTTCCCTTTTTCCCTCCCGATTGAATGTTGGTTGACGCTCGTTTAGTGTGTGTTCGGGCACGACAGGAAGCTAGTAAAATGTAGTCGGTTTGTGTCATTCGTGGTCAGTCGAGTAAAATATCACCTTTAATGTACTTTTGAACGATTCGGCCAGATTTCTGGAGTTTTTTGCAAAGGACTTCGTACATGTACAATGATTCTTTCAAAAAATCACACGCCATTCCCGGAGAAATCGATTAAAATAGACCTGGCACCGTCGGAAAACCAGCTATTTCCGAACATACGTTTTGAACCAAGCTACCAGCCAATTTAACGAATTTCTCAGTTCTACACTAAAGAAATTCTAAACAATTATTATTTATATACGAATGCCGAAATAGAGACAAAAACCATCGAGTACCCGGAGTGAGCTTAAAAAATTCCTCCAACATGATATTTTATTTGACTGACCACGAATTACAGATCCCCAAAGACAATATGCTAGCATTCATGCAAGCGCAAACATTCATTAGAAAAACCTCATCGTATGCTCAATCGGATTGTCAACAAAACTAATGGAAAGCTGTTGCGCAAACGGCATCACTAATATTTATATTGGTGACAGATATTGTAAACAAATATTACCGACTAACCTGCAATTTGCACATACCATTTTGTAACAAGAGGATAAAAGGAAACTTAGGAAGACTGTAAAATAAAACTCAGGATACGGGTGAATACATTCGTACACGTAGTAGCTAATAGAGCGAACACCTAGTTGAAACTCATTCTATCAATATAAAAATAGCCAGATCCCAAACGTAATTCTTTTATAAAATAAGAATTATATCTACATGCAAACAAGCAGGACTAAATATACATAGGCAAGCGTGCTTACAAATCAACCCGCAATAAATCAACAACAAGAAATAGTAGTAAAATTGACAATCAGACTAGATGTCTAGCATTAAAACAAATGAAAAGACGGAATGTATATAAATGAAAATTTGTAATTTTCAGTTATGTATCTCGAATTAAACTTGTCATTATCCGAAATAAACACACAATTTTATTGAATATTTATTATTTTCCAAATAAAAAAATATATTATTCAGTGTATTTTAAATGTTTTTTCTCTTCCAAAAATATTTTTATACTATTTTAAGGCAGTGGGCGTTATAATAATATATTTTCAATATCATGTGTGGCATTGTGCATATATGATAATGACAGATCTTCAAAAGGGGCTTGTTTCAACTTCAGGTGTAAAAGATATGAAAAAGGCTCCCCAAAAGAGGAAAGCTAACCAAACCTTACGTTGATATATAAATAATATATTTAAATATAAAATATGATGAATGCAAGAATCCGTAACAGATGTGCCCGGGTTCGAGCCACGGTCGCGGAAAATTATGGTAAATTCTATACGAGCTCCGAATGAGGATGAAACCGGCCTCCTTGATAAATTGCTTGTTCTATATTGAGCACTGTTTATTTAACGATGGAAAACAATTATTATCGCAACCCGGTCATACACATTTAATTAAATACCACTTTTTTTAGAAGTTTTTCTATCTAAATATATATATATATATATATAAATATAAAACTTAACTAAACTGAATTAAAGGATTTCTTTAGTGTAGTTTGCCAAATATGAATATACGGTGGGTTTATATTATTCACATAAAATCGTGATCAAATTTTTACTCACTTACTACTCTGAATTCAAAATTGGCATTTGGGAAGAAGTAATGAATAAAGTAAATGAACTGGAGAGAAACCCTCAGAAACTTTAAATCCAGTAAAGACATCTGACCGTAGGGACCAATCGGTAAATTGACAAATATGATTGAAAACTAATATTCACATATAAGTGAAAGCAATTTTCTTTGCAAACGTTCCGTTATAGAAAACGCTCATGCAAACTAATTTATATATATATATATATATATATATATATATATATATATATATATATATATATATATATATATATAGGTGTGTGTGTTTGTGTTTAAAACATAACATTATTTGAATAAATTTTACTAATTTGAAAATAATGCAAAAAAAATTTCACTTGAAGCGAACTCATAAATATTTCATTTTCAACTTTATCAGAACAACAAAAATGATCTGAATACTTGTTTAAATTTAAAAATCATTTGTTGTTTTAATTTATTAAGCTTTACATTAAAATAAGGCGAAGATTCTTATCTTAGTCAAGTAAAATTTTACTAAACAATGGATTAAGCGTGTATCATTAGATTTGAGCAGTACGATATCATTTTTCTGGCGAATATTTATTTGCGAACCTTTAATACTAATATATCAACTGCTGAGAGATTTTTTTAAAAGAAATATGCAGTCTTCCCATCGTAACAGCGTGATAACTTTAGAATATTTACATTAGGTGCGTCCACTAATTTCTCATAATTGAATTAAGAACAAAAGGATTTACGAATTTTAAAATTAACTAACGTACGAATTCAGACAGAGTTTTCATTTGTAAACTGATGAGTATGTAATAAGAACAAATTGAAAGACAAATTTATATTTATATTCAGACGGAGAAGGTTCTCATTTTTAGAAATGTTTATAAATTAATATTGTTGAGATTTCATATTTCATCTGCCAATGAATATTAAAGTTAAACAGAGATATTTTTCGCTTTACACTAACAAAAAGGTTTAAATTTAACAAATTGAATTTAGCAAGTAATTGCAATCGTAAAATGGAGCACATCCACTCTTTGAAGCCGTGGAGCTGTTGCCTTTGTCATTGTAATATTTTGTATCGCGCAAAGGTAGCATTTATTGGAATGAAAAAGATGTTCAAACACAAAAAGAAACAATAAAACTGTTTCATATATAATGCTTAGCAGGTGCAGGTTTCATTCATAAAAGGTATTTCTAGCATAACACATAAATTATATATATATTTATATGCTATATATATATATATATTTATTTATTTATAAGTATATATTTGTATTTTGTCAATATACAATTAATATTGAATAATGTAGTAGAGAAATACATCTCAGTAGAACGGCATTATGGCTAGGAATCCCTTTCAATTACTGCTTGGAATTATCCGGCAACGAAGCAGTAACCAGGGCATTCCTTCATGTGGCACCTATTTGGAATCACGTATCATGTATAGTTCTTATTGGCCACTCTCTATCTGTCATTATACAACATAAACCATGCAAATTGAAGAAGTCATATTAAATTGAAATGGTATTTATTTTATACTGATTTTATATATATATATATGTACAATCCTGTCACTAGAATTAAATGTCACTAACGTAATACAATATATATATATATATATATATATATATATATAAATATATATCTTACGTATATACTCAATATTGCGTCAGTAATCAAAGGCATTTTATATAGTAAATCGGTTTCATCATTATTGCGAACTCTTCAAATGCTGTCGAAAAATTTCCGCAAGCGGGATACGAACCTGGGTACGTTTTCTATTGAGTATGTGACTCTATCTACTGCATCTCCCGTTTTGCATACTACGCGTAATTCCAAGTCATATATCAACTTATATTTTATAGTTAGCCTTTTATTTATACGATACGTATTTGGAATCTCATAATACCTGAAGTTCTAACTAACCACACCGAATCTGTCATTTAACAACAGACAAAATGCCACCTAAGGGGATGATATATATATATATATATATATATATATATATGTATATTCATTCGAAAATATTTTATATTATCACTCATGCAATTGATTTGACGTGAAAATAGTTTAAGCGCATGATAATTTAAAAGGAAACTCCGCGGCTGAAACAAATAAATCAGCAGTTAACGTGAAAATCAGTTTTAAAAATCCCTCAATTGACCTACTCACCTGTTTCCAATCATGCCTATACTTTAGCAACTCCAAAACAGCTACAATAGGCATTGGCAACATGTGAAATACTGCTATTGACCAACCGAATACCACAGTCCAATAGGGATAATCAAAGCCCCTTTGCATTTTAAGTGGTACAAACTGAACAATCATAAGTATTAGCATCAGAAAGATGAAAATTGGTACTGCAAACGTCAGCATAGTACCGAAGTATATCTTGAAAAATTTGTTCTGCTTCCCGAGCATGTAGTCTATATTTTCCAATAGACGTCGTATGCCTGAAATATATACAAGATTGTGTAAAATGTTGAAATCTTATAAACCGAAACTACATTAAATAGAGACGAAATCCTTTCTCGGCATTTCCGGTTAGAATGTGCAAAGGCATCCAAATAAGGATTTTTTAAAAATTAATCGATGATTTAGAGAATTATGTATTTAGTAAAATAAAAAATAGCATTCTTTCGACACAACCAATTCATTAATTTATTCTTTTTGATTTATGAAACGCAGATAAATAGTTTGGTCTCAAGTATTGACTTTTTCTTCTTTAAAAAAAAAGAAATTAGCTCACATATGAAAAATTTTGGTTTCTTTAACTGTTTCCTTATACTGCTCTTTGGAATAAACTTAGTTTCGATATGTAAATGTGACTTTCATAAGCAATGTTGATATACGCAAGCTAAAATGATTTATGTAAGTGAATTTTTTACTTTTCTTAGTGTATTTTCTACAAAGCCGTTTACTTCGCCAGGCATCTCTATAGTGCGAAAATAACATTTCACACTACGATTAATCCACGCAATTTATAAAATTTAACTTACCGAGCTAACAGTGTTTTTCACACTTCCCAAAATGTTGCTCCACAATATCCAATTGTGATTTAGGTGTTGCGCACCTAGTAAAAAATAGTTCAAATATGACCAGAAGGATAAACCAAAGTCAGCATGAATGGAAAGTATAATCTCATGCACATTCGGTTCGTGCTTACTGGCGACTCATCAGTAGGAGCTGGTATATATCTTTTGGTGAGTAATGTGGGACAACTGAGTGGTACAAACTCCTATACGAATGTGTTAAACTGCACAGGTGGAATTAACTTATATATATATATATATATATATATATATATATATATATATAACGTTCAAATATATTGAGATTGGTGTTTATATTAACAGCGCAACATTGATTTAAATAATTGTTATCACATTCCACGCAACCAATTATCGATTATTTTAAAACATTGTATCCGTTTAAATTGACAACTTTTTAATTCTTAAAAGCAATATTTTAAATAAAACCGTTAGTGTTCACTGCAGCAACGCTATGCTATTAATTACGGCAATATACTTGTATAATTTAATTAACTCACAAAAACCGAAACCATTTTAAACCATTATTTTCAGGTTAACCGAAATTCATCGTACGGACCTTTAACTTTTGTAACAAAACTACAGTTATAAATCATTTTTTTTGTGGAGAAATAATATAAATGCAATCGTATATTAGGTGTTGCGCACCTAGCAACTAACCACAATCAACATAAACAAAAGTTATTATCTTAATACACGCGTATTGTGATTACTGGCAACTCGTCAGTAGGAGCCGGTACTACGCCCCATACGCACTATATATTTCATCAAGGAATGTGGTAAAATTGAACACTAAAATCATTTAAACGAATGGGTATACAAGCAAAAGTGGGGTTAATTTCATATAAAGTCTTCGTTAATGCGATTCTATAGCCTAATCACAATGTATGATATACACCGAGGCTGTAAATGTTACCAAGACTAATGTTGCCTAATATGTACGTGGTACAAACGCTATGGTTGCTGACTATGTACATGGTACCAAAACTAAGGTTGCCTGGTCTCTAAATGGTACCACCATGATGGATCTAAATAAATGATAAACTTAAACAAAATTGATAACTATAACTACTTCTGGACGAATTTTACTCCAAAAATCCATACACGTTGGTCTTGATCGATACCATTATTCACGTTTCGCGGTAACCCTAACACTATTCAATATATATAATAGTTATATACCGTTTGTTAATTGACTAAATATGTATTGCTTATTGTGCGTAGTAATGGTTCCCGCGGATGTGTCGCCAATAAGTACGAAACGCATGTGTACATGAGATTATACATTTGGTTTATCCTGCTGGCCCTATCGGAATTCATTTTTGACTAGGTGCGCATCACCCAAAACAAATTAACTCCATTTTTTGTATTCGTTTTTAAATTTTTTTTAAATATTAATAAAATTAGCACATTTTAAGTTTCTTGTATTATCGATAATTATTATTTATAGTCAACATATACAATTTTTGCATTTTACTTTTCCTTGGTACAGATTACTTACCGTATATGTGGCAGATTGCCACGGATTCCATTATCCCAATTACCATCGCAACAACCGCGGTGCTATACCATTCTAGAACAGAAAATATATAGTATCCACCCTGCAAAGTAAAAGACACACAAAGGAATACTTTATTTTAAATTATTATTTGAAACCGTTTTAATTATAGCAAAAAATAAACAATCAAAAATTGCCTAGTTTGAATAAGCTTGTTGAAGTTGAGTGTTACTGTTGTAGGTTCAGTTACCCCACACATTTACCAGGTGCAAGCTAACTTTCTCGCAACAATATAAAAGGTAGATTAATAATAGTTTTACTGCTAACTTTTGAATTTTCTACATTAAGTAGAAATAACAAACAAATTTGCAACGAATTTCACAATTTCATTTAAACATATATAAAACGGTTACTAGATGGGGTAATTGAATTATATTTAAAACCTATTTTATGTTTTTTTCTAAATTACGCACAGCAAAAATTTAATAACATCTTGTACTGGCCAGAATTTGCCGCGGATGAGTTCCCAATAAGGACGAAATCGGTCTACTGGATGAATTGCCTTTTCTACACTATCCAATTCTTAGTTTATACTGACATATGTAAGTAATTATTGGGTCAGGTGTTTATATCAAGACCACAACCTTGATTATAATAATTTAATACGCTGACATACATAGTTTAGCTACACTAAATATGCGTATTGAAGCCAATTCCACAATTTTCTTTATTATGTAGGCACACGTTCGGTTATTTGATTTTATTGATTATATTCATTACCAGTCATAAATTCACACACTTATTTTCATTTCCTGTTAAACTAATTGACTCCATAAATACTTACTTTTTTACATTTAATCAACGTTGCGTTCTTGTTATAAAAACCTGATCCACTATGTACATGCATTTGTCAGTATAAACTAGATATCGTATAGAGTAGAAAAGTGAATTCATCCAGAATTGCGGTTTCATCCTTATGGGTAACTAATTACGTACTGTCCAATAAGAACGTAACCGGTCTACTGGATGAATTGCCATTTTACACTATGCAATACTTAATTTATACTAACAAATGTATGTACATAATGGGTTAGGTGTTTATTTCAAGATTGTAAACTTGATTAAAGTATTCTTAATCACTTTATGACCAGATCTGAGTGGTGACTAACTCAGACTGAATTCCAGTTAATTCGTTTCCTCAATATATTTCGGCGGCCATTTCCGGCCGCTTTCTTCAGTTGTAAAAAACAAACAAACGACAAAAGCGCGAGATTTCCTCTTGGCATATGATTTATACATCAGACTGGCCTTTCACTAGATAGTTCCATGTCACGTGTGTGTGTGTCCGCGCTCGCAAATCTATAACTGTTATGTTCATCTAACTAAGTGATACTAGAGGGGCTGAATATGAATTTACAATCTACATGCGTAAGATTTTATGTTTTATACACAAAATTTGAAATGGCTTAACTGTCGTCGCCCTCACATTTTTGGATGGGGGGACAAATATGTCAAAAAGAATTATCATAACTACCTGCCACTTTAAGTGATATATTTAGAAATCAGAACTAGTTATACACATGTGAAATTACACTCAAACCACCTAGGTTTTACTCAAAGTAGTTTTGTTCGATAGCAGTTGTAACCAAATTACAATTATAATTGAAAATTCACTAATATAAAGTAAAAACAGCAATAATAAATTGAGAAAATTTACATTGAATTTAATTGTTTATAAGTTGTCGTTCAAAGCAACTTGTATTATCAACACCTCTCACTGCCTTTAGACAAAATAAAACTTAGCAATCAGTGATCATCTTAAGAATAATAAGTGCTTTTTTATTATAAAAATTTGAACTAAATTACTACGTGTCATTTAATTCCTTTAAATAGAAATATATGCATTATTTGCACAAAAGTGGACAAATAAGTCAAGATTTTAAAACAAAGCTGCATAATGCATTATATGATTAACATTCTGCAATTCAAATAAATAATGGTCGTGCGCTGTGTCGATATTAAATACACGCGGCAGAAAAAAATCTCTGTATAGATATTTAAATTTATAAAAACCATTTTTTTCGCTAAATTATTTGGAGTCGATAAATTTAAATCACGCAGTTAATCCAAGTTTTATTGAAAATTTTAAAGAAAGAGCATCAATTTTAGAGAAGAAATTTACTATCGTATTCACTGTTTTAAGCATAACAATAAAGTTCTTTTAATTTTGATAGGAAGACTACTTGATAATCCATTATTTGACTTTAATTTAAAAGTTTAAAGAAAATAGTAAGTAATGCATTTTATTCAATTTAGACGATCTACAAATTGATAAGCCGTTGTTCAGTTGCGTAAATACTAGCAGTTTAGTTGGATTTGAAATATAATTTAAAAGAGTTTGAATTTAATCTGATTTCAATTACGTTAATGCAACTGTTACAGGCAAAATCAGCTACAAAGCCATGTACATTTTGGTAAAATAAACGGGAAGAACTAACATCCATTAATAGAGCCATTTTCGAGTTCGCCAAATTTGTAAATGGCTTTGTGGACACCAGACAGAGAACTGTTTATTAAACAGTAAATTTGCAGCTCCATGTAACTATCATCTAGCGAATAGCATCAATGATTAGGTGATTATGTAATGTGGCTAACATCGTGGTAAAAATACCGTCCTCATTGTATTTATGCATTTGTATGTTCGCTATTTTTTCCATTGAAACTGTGAGAATTAAATGTGGATGAAAACGTCGCAGATTCTTATCCCGTTGCCATAATTCAACTGGGTTAAGAAAGACAAATTTGAGCTTCTTATTTTAAAAGCAGATATTGCTGCATATAAATGCGTTTACTTGTAACACGCGGCTCCGCGTTACAACCCAACGATGTTCAATTTTGAAAAATATAGTTCTCTTTAAAGTCAAATAGTCTAACTCTGTTTTTACACAATATATCTTTTAACTGTGATTTGAGAAACAATCTCTGTTAGTTTCAAGAAGTTTAAATTGAGATTTCTCGAACTGCAAATTTAATAGTAATTAATAGGCTTTTGTTTAATAAATAAACACACCCGCGCGCCTATGTGGTTTTATTTACTTTTTTTACATTAATCTCAGTTTACAATATTAATAATAGTTCAGATATGATTTACGCATCAGGACATCAGACGTTCCTCAATCACTTGCCAAAAATTCTGTAGTTCAATGGATTATTATAATTAAGACATTCATAACCTAGCAAACAGTGGAATAATTAATTGTGATGTTTTTTAAGACTGTTTTTACACGATTTTTATCCATCAATTATCTGTGACAATATTTACCAGTCTTTAAACTAAATTGCTAATCAGTCTGGATTTATATCATTGTATTTTTTCAATCATTTACATGAATTCATCACAATTCATACGATTGTGTTCAAGATAAGCACTTGTGTATAAGACTTTTAATGTTGTTGACAATATGTCATTTTGTTGCCGTCTAGAGCACGGTCCATTTTGTTTAACTGTGAATTGACTCAGGTTGTGCTCCTCAACGTCCAATAAACATCTGAAAACGGATGAATTTTCTTATTTCACCCGTCGGAAAATTTTAGAGACTGATCATGGAACAAGTGGGGATAACAATTACCATGAAAATGTAGTAAATCATTACTAAATAGACAGCTACCCCGCAAAATCGAATTCTATAACTACAAACCTCCGAAAAACTAATCTCTAGGGACGCTAGATAGTCTAGCTTATTCTAGCTGTGTAATGATGCTAAAATGAAAGACTCCAATCACTGTATGACAAAACCGGAACAAGGTAACTTAACAATTTGTAAATATATCCATAAAGAGAAAAATTTGAGAATAAAAATTGCGCTAAAATTATATGTTTCAACTAGTGGAAGTGCCGTCGAGCACTACTCCTACTATGATTAATGCTGCAAATCTAATTATCCTCGTTACAATTTCGTATGCCAAAAGCAATTCACATATAGCGTATGGAAACTGGAGGAGGCCTGTAAATTATAGACATGCGTGGGCTCATCAGGTGTGAGTTATGATGAGTCACATAGAAACTGCACTAAAGGCGATTTTGAAGACGAAAGAGGTAGAGTCCAAGGAAATTGCAGCGGCGTGCTCGGTCATTTTTTATAAAAAAAAAGCGCTGTTTAAATGGTTCAGGCGAAAGTAAACTCACTGTGCATCCAACAACATGCTGTTGCGACAAGGATGTCAATGCACTGCAAAGACATAGAGCGATTTCAAGCTTTGTGAAAATTTCCAAACTAGTTGATCGATTAGCACACCATTATTATGCCAACATGGAACATAATTGCCGTAAAAATCATAGGCGATTTGTTTCGTTCATTTGACTTAGAAAAACAACAACTGACAATTCCAGTCCAGTATGCCAGCTAAGAACTACATATCTAATTTTGCTTTCCATATATATGCATTGCGATTTGACCCTCGCTAGTCAGTTTCCCGTCGTACGCTGATGATAATTATGGTAGGTCGAAACGCGTCACTACGTGTGACTGACGGTAGATTTGCTATGTTGTTCGACGACTTGTTAAATACAATGGGATTGGTGTTTACTTCAAGATCGCAAACGTGATTTAAAGAATTGTTACCACCACCCGCGCAATCAATTATTGTTAAATTGTATTGCCTAGATATGTATATGTGGCGAAAGCTGCAATTAGTTAATGTTCGTGACTGCATAGAAATTGTGCAGCTGACATTTCCAGTCAGGTTTAATCTTTGCGAGACTGCTAGACGTGAGAGCCGCATATCTAAACTTGATTTTCATATATATTTAATGCGGTTTGATCCTCGACAGTCAGGTTGACGTCGTTCTCCGATGATGATCATGGAAGCTCGAAACTCATCAGTGCGTTGCGGCTGGCGGTTGTTTTGTTATGTTGTTCGATAATAGATTGGTGCTTACTTCAAGCTAGCAAACTTGATTTAAAGAATTGTTACCACCACTCGCGCAATCAATTATTGTTAAATTTTATTGGCAAATTTATTTGCTTTTCAAAACGAAAAATGAAGATGGTTAACAGTAAGAACAAATTCAGAAATATAAATGGCTTTCTACTGCGAAATGGAAAGGCGTGTAAAATATTACGATATATATATATATATATATATATATATATATATATATATATATATATATATATATATATTCATATTTGGATACAATAGATAAACTGGCTTATGACTAACTTCCACAGAAATTGTAATGATGTTCTGACATATGAAGCAAAATATAACTGTATTAAAATGAATCTCGAAAATTTTTATCAAGGTTGCGACCTTTATATAGACACTTATCCATTATCTACAACCATTTTCCGTATAAAGTAAGTATGGTTTAGTGTGGAAAAAGCAATTCGTGTAGAAGATCGGATTCCTCTTTATTGGGAACTCATCACGTACTTTCCAGATTTTGCCGCGGACAGGGCTCGGAACTGGGCACATCTGCTTCGGAATCACACATTACACACAGTTTTCAGTTACTAACTAACGTTTCTTGTTTATCCGTTCCTTTAGATAGACGCTAGATAGCCTCTCTTCAGCCCTAAAGTTCCAACTTACTATCCACAATCTATCATTATAGATCAGATACAAAACCACATGTGGAACTGTTATTGAAATGAACACTAATATAATTAAACGCACATTGGTTGGGCGGGCGGTGATAACAATTACTTAAATCAATATCAATAGTAATAGTAAAATCTACTGTTGAACGGCAATACCATAGTTGGTTCCAGCAGAATTTTCATTTAAAACATACTTATTTATTCAAGATGACATTTCTAAGTGCAACAGAAAGTTATAAGCATCTACAGGATAAATCAAACGGGTGAGAAAAACACTAAAGTTTATGCAGAAATACATCAATAAAAGGCCATGAATCTAGGTGCATTTAAGAACCGATTTTATCTAAAAACATAAGATTTCCTTCACTAAACTGTGAAGTTTGGCGTGATTATTTAAACTTTATATATATATATATATATAAGCCAGATACCCATGCTTCATTTGGTGAGCGTAATATAGTGGCCCTAAATTTGACTGATTGTAATGATTTAATGTGGTTTTGTGGATGGCTGAGGTTGCTATGTACTACGCGGCTATCTGACAGCGACCTGTGGTGGATGGTTGAGAAAAGCCAGTCGAACATATTTTAGTTAAAATTTTGACCAATAAAAAATACGACAAATTTAAATTTAACTAAGTGGTGTTTCTTAAATTGTTAATGTGCTGCAAATTTACTTTATCACTATTTTGTTAACTGCAATCCTTTGAAATATATTGTTTTGTGATTGCCAATCTGAGTCAAATATTTATTTTAATTTAAAGGATTCAAATATGGCATTTGCCAGCCTCTATTTCCCATCTTTCATGATTCGGATATGTTTTCTAATTATGTACGCTTTTATGTAGAGCTTTACCTACCTTTACTTAACTGGTATAGTATAATTCATCAAAGATCCAACAGTTAAGTGTATTACGTAAAATTTAAATAGCTTATCACATAGCAAATTTGGTTTCAAAATGTTCAATATGTGAAATTGCTATAAATATATGCTGTCACATACAATATTTCAAATAATCATTATTTAGAAATAATAAAGTCATAAACAAATGTGTAATTTATAAGAATACGAATAAGAAAACCATTAACGCAACAATAATCCATTTTGACTTTTTTATGATAATTACCATAAACAGGTGTAAATGACCGTTTGCGAAGATGAATGCTTGAGAATAATTAAGAGTTATCAAGTACATTCATTTTCACTTGCATGCATCAGCAGGATTATGTAACCAGGCCTCAGTGTCAGCTAAAAGGAAAGCGATTTGTTTTGCATATTTATCTATTTAAATTACCATAATCTGGTAATGTTCATTGAATCCATACTTTAATGCAATATTGTGTATATTACGGAGCATTTCTGTTAAATGCTGTATTCCACGAGTCAAAACGTAACGAGCGAAAGAAGCAACGATAATACAATAAACATGAAATTTCCTTCATAAATTTTCATCTATACCAACAATTCATTTAGCAAAAATTTGTTGCGTCAGCGGTGATAAATTTTTTACTATCAAGGCTGTGATATTTATACAAACACCAGTCCCGTTTAAACTAGGCATTTTATAATGTAGAAAAGGAAATCATCCAGTACACCGGTATCGTACTTATTGGAGACTCCTCGCATACTGTTCATAATCAGCAGAAAACATGGCTCGAAACTGGACATACCTACATTGGAATATGTTGTTCATTCGTGTTGTCCCAAAATTACTGGATTGCTGCATTTGCTTCGCCCTTACTATCTTACTCGTCTTTAAATCAAGATTGCGAATTTGGAGTAAACACCAATCTCATTAAATTTATCCAGTCGTCGAACAACATAGCAAAACTACCACCAATTGCACGCACTGACGCGTTTCGACCTTCTATGATCATCATCAGATTACGAAGGCAAACTGACTAGTGAGGATCAAACCGATTTGCATATATATGAAAAGCAAACCTGGATATGCTGCTCTTACTTCTAGTAGTCTTGCATACATTGTACGTGACTGAAAATGTCGGCTGCACAATTTCTATGCTCGCAAACTCGATTTAAATAATTGTTACCACCACTCGCGCAATCAATTATTCGTTAATTGTATTGTCCATTGTGGCGAAAGCTACAAGCAGCTAATGTTTGTGACTGCATAGAAATTGTGCAGCCGACATTTCCAATCACGTACAATGTATGCAAGATTACTAAAGGTTAGAGCCGCACATCTAAGCTTGCTTTCTATATATATGCAATGCGGTTTGTTCCTCGCTAGTCTGTTTGCCGTCGTACTCTGATGATCATCATGGAAGGTCGAAACGCGTCAGTGCGTTGCGAATGGCGGTAGTTTTGTTATGTTGTTCGACGAATGGTTAAATGCCATAATGCAATTATGCATTATCACTTCTAATCGCAGATTCATCTTTGTTAATTTGCACGTTATACTAAAAGAGGTACTTCGAGTTTTCACTTAAATCATTGATAGCACAAATATTTAATACCGTATACAAGACCCTACTCATTGTATTCGACCATGTGACGTTTATGTATTAATTGTGCTTAAATAAAATCGGGTACGCTTTTTCAAAATTAGGCGTTCATTAAAAGATATTTGAGTTTGTTGACTTAAATTTGATTTCTGGTATTATATTGGCTTAGCGCAACCAATGTTCATTTATTTATATAAATGTTCAATTCCATAACATTTCCCCACTTAGAGTTTTGACTGTTCAATAATGCCTGATTAGAGAAGATTATTTGGAACATTAAGCCTAAAAGGATGCCACATAGACTCCACAGAGCAAAAGACTAACCAAGAAACGAATGCGAGACAAACAATATATTGAACCAAAATATATATAGTCAACATGATGCTTGTGAAAGAAATTTAGAGCGGTACTTAATGCTCTTAACCTGTAGAATTTTCCGGTGTTCTGCATGGCAAAAGAGGAAGAGGAAGCGATAATTCTAGAAGCCGGCAGTTGTAACAAAATATTCAATTGATAAATATAAGAAGGATTTTACATCAAATAATTACTAATTAGTAAATTTGTATTATTTCACTATTGTAAATGTATTCTTTTTAAATGTTTCAAATGAAAAATCCAACTTTCTAGTCAACACGAGATCTGACCTTAATGAGCCTTTCATCTGACCATAATAAAATGATTTATAATAATAGTTTGCATGAATATACCATGTATACATAATTTTTAATGCTTTTAAACAGAAAGGGTTAAATAGTAAAGTGTGCATGTCATTTACGACGGCTGTTTAGCAAACAGAAAGGTAGAACTAATCTGGCCGGACGGTAAAAGGTGTGGATATTCCAAGCGGACTAGAATTAGTCTAATCTACGTGTCTCCAAAGTCGATTTTTGTCTAAATGTATATTAAGATTCACTTTTACCTTTTAAATGTCCAACACTTATTCACGAATTTTTGAGTGGGTATTGGGCGTAGTATCATACCTTTGATAAGTCGCTAATATGCAGGTAACACGTGCAACGCATGATCTCAAAGCAGACAAATTAGCATAAATAAGCATTATTTATAGTAAACATATTTGCAAATGTATACCAGATATGAAATATATAGTCTTACTCACATATGTTACCATTGGCAGACCAAGTAGAAATTCAATGAAACATATCACTGCTGTGACTATTTCCTTCTTTTTTCCCAACTGTTTTGGAAAGAATTCTGATAGACCGCTAATAACGGTTTCCATTTGAGCAAACTAAAATTTTGAAATTATAAAAAAAAATTGAAATGCCATAAACCACCCTAAAAAAAATATATGCTCACATTGTACGATGTTCTGTAATATTATATGTATAGTTTTCAAATGAGACTGAATAAACTGCTATAATTTGCTTGTGTTTTAAAAAAAAAATAATTATAATGCATTTTAATTAACATAAATAAACGTGAAAAATGAGGATTTTTAATGAAATAAATAATCACCTATTCATGTATAATTGAAAATAACAAGTAAACTTTTAGTCAAATGAAATAAATAATTCAGAAATGTTTGATTTGCAGCATTTATCAAGCAGTTTTTTAAAATTATTTTGAAACATTTTTTCCCTAAATAAATTACTACTATTTGATTTTAAGGCAGAAAATTTCGATTAAAATCATAGATTTAAATAGATATTAAAAACGTAAATAATTATTTTGCCAAAACCACACATAAATATTTTGTATATTAAATGTACAATTTGTTAAAAATTATTTAAATGCATTTAAATAAATGTTTCTAACATTTAGAATTTATTTAATTTATTTATATAAATTTGTAAGTATACACATATTCGCCCAAATCATTTAACATGTACAATCATCTTTAAAAATTCAATATGTTTTAAATATTTTTTAACAAATTCCTTTTTTAAATAATTAAATATATATGTGTATATTTAATAAATTTTAGGCATGTTTTGTGACTTCCAATTAAAACTAAGTCATTCAGAAACCTCTATTTATCCTTCCTAAGACTTTTTTCAGATTTATATATATATATATATATATATCTATATATATATATATATATATATATATATATATATATATATATATATATAACCCAATACTTGCTAAAGATAAGCGCACAAATTCCATTTTCATCTAAATTTATTTATTAAAATTCTCTTTTTATTCTGGTAGAATCTTTTGTAAGTTTCTAATTATTAATTTATTCAATTATTGAATTATAATTTCATCTATTATATATATAAGCAAATGACTCTTTTCATTCGGCTTAATCAAACACTAGCTAGAAAATATGTCAAATACAATTATATATTTCGCTTGCTTATTGAAAATTTCCATAAAGCGTGTTAAATGTATTTTTCGAAACTGTTATCTAAAAATTACGAATTTTTAAAATAATTTAAATCTCAATATAAACAATTAATGAAATTCTTTGATTTGATTTTTTGCTTCCTTGTCTACTTTTCTGTAGAATCTGATAAAATCTGAGCCGCTTAAATTGCTTTTCTTTTTTACACTATTTAATAAATAAAATTTGACAAACTATAAATTTATCTTAATGTTGTGAAACTTTTCTACATCTACCATATGATTTACAAATGTTTAAACAACGTTTAAATTGAATTACATTTTAATTGTGAATTTTAATGATTTAAAATGCGATTACAACGTAGGTAAAAATTTCTTTTGACATACCTCAGAATCTAGGCCAAGTAGAAGCAAAGTAAAAAAGAAGAGAACAGACCATATTGCCGGGGCTGGCAACAGACTCAGTGCTTCGGGGTATGCGATAAACGCTAAACTTGGGCCCTGTAGCATATTTTTGTCGATTTTCGTTTGGCCAGTTACGTACATAACATGTCCAATCACCGAAAATATTGTAAAACCAGCATAAAGACTGGTGAACAGACACAAGACTGGCACAATTATAGCATCCCTATGTTGTATGAAAGAGTGAAATATAACTTATTTAGCGAATTTCTCCATCAGCAAAGGGCATCATATAAAGTATTCATGGTAATTCTGAAAATAGCCCATTGGTGCAAAATAGAAAATAGAAAAATCAAATATGAATTAAAATTATCAAGTTTCTCATTTTTTTATAGCGATGATTAAAACCAAGCCGTGAAAATAAACTGGGTCAAATAATCCATTCAGACGAGACAGTGAATGATAAATTATTTAAAACAGAAAGCGTATTCTTATTTATATGATATATGCATATTTATTTCCTTGTTAAACATACCGTTTACAAATCTCTGTTTGTATAAATTTGAATTAAACGCGTTTTATTTTTCACCAACTGCGCTTTAAGTGCATACTTCAAGTTTGAAAGATTCATTAAATCAGGTTTTCGAGCTTGAGGTAAATGTCAATCTCATTTTGTCATAAACTCACAAAATTGATTTAAATACTATTAATGACCATTCGCACAATCTGTCATCGCTTGAAACATCGCAGATCGTCTCAAATATTAGATTTTTTAAACACAAACATGAAATCGTTTTTGAGACATACAAACTGTGTTCTTATTTTCAACGGGCCAATGATTTCCGTTCGATCAGATAGACAAGCTCAAATTTTACATCCAAATGAGCGACAGCGCTAAAAAGATTAAATTACATGATTAATTAGAATTTTAATGATTTCGACTGAAAATATCCTTCCGTTATTC